>PVLC010007625.1:0-62431 GCA_004027655.1 Graphiurus murinus | reverse complement strand
CCCAGCCCTATTTTTTATTCTTTATTTTGAAACCGAGTCTCACTAAGTTGCAGAGTACCTCACTAGGTAGCTGAGGCTGGCCACGAACCCGGATCCTCTGGTCTCAGCCTCCCAAATGCTGGGATTACAAGTGTGTGCCACCATGCCCGGCTATTTTTTATTCTTTATTTTGAAACAGGGTCTCACTCAGTTGCAGAGTGCCTCACTAAGTAGCGGAGGCTGGCTACGAACCCGGATCCTCCAGTCTCAGCCTCCCAAGTACTGGAATTACAAGCGTGCACCACCATGCCTGGCCAGTTTTTCTTTTTAATGTATTTTTTTTTTCTATTGGTATAATTATTCTTTTTCTTCCTCTCCTCCTCCTGAACCCCATACTGCTCCTTTTTTGTCTGTTTATTTGAAAATCCTTATTATACTCCATGGTGGTTCTATTTTATGTTTGTTTTTTTTTTTGTTTCTTTTTTTGAGTGTTTTATTTTTTAACATGTTTAATTTGTGCTAAACTACCCATTACTAACCTTGGCTTGATTTTTGTTTGTTTGGCTTTTTGTTTTAATTTTTTTTTTTTTTTTTACGGGACCTAAACTTTTTTACTATCTAGTAATTTAAGATGAGATAATGGAATTTGAGAACTGTTTTCAGGTAGAATATGAGCTCATGAACTCCTTGGCTTTTATAATTGTAAGAGATTTTATTGATCTTTCCTACCCTTGTAAGCAGTAAACTTTGAGCAGAGATGTTAAATGACTTGCTCCAGATGACATACTGAAGTAATAGCCAACTAAGAGACCTGAATCTTAGGACTTTTCCAGATCACAAGTGAAAAAATTGATACACAAAGATAAAGTTGCCCAGAATGCTTTTCTATTGGCTGATAAGTTTGGTATCAGAATCTGATGTCTGGATTCCTCCTATAATAAGCTATTCAATTATACCATTAAATCACTTTTTGTTTTAAATGTTTTCTATAGTCTCTAAACTGTTTTGATCTATTTTTCAGTAGATTTTAGAGAGAAATTTACTAGCAGATTTGGAGAAGGAGCAGGTAAACTTTACTATATGCAAAATTCTGCATAAAAATAAAATACATGAAAGAGTTTCTGTGTTAGAATATAGTCTAAATTATATGTTCAGCAAGTCATTCAAGCTCATTGCCTCTGATGAATGTATATTGTTCTCAAATTTAAGTTTATAGGACCAATGACAAAGGATTAAGTGGAATCATTAGTAGTTTTAAAATGGTATTCTTGTTATTAGAATATTACTGTGGCTGAACTGCCTCAGTTTTAAAGCCAACTTGTAAAAACCAGTCAGGCTGTTTTCTGCTTTTAGGAAACAAGGAAAGAAATCCGTCTTTTCCTTTTTCTTTGGTGTTTTAGGGCTTTCCAAATACCGACCAGTTAACTCCCGATCTGCTTTAATGCCCCAACATTCATCAGGCAGTGACAGCACAGCCGTCACAAAACCCCAGTGGAGCATGGAACTGGCACGCAAGGGAACAGGTAACATTAATTGTCACCATTATTATTACTATGTTATCATTTTGTTCAAGTACAGATCTCTAAACGAACTTCATAGAATTACTTTACTAACTTAAAAATACTTTAAAAATAGAGCTCTTAGGACTTGCTTTTCTTACAATACATTGGCTTTACATAACCTAAAGACTGTTTTAAAATAGGCATTCTTCTATTTCAAAAGAAATTCAGAGCTAGGGCATGTAGCTCAGTGGTAGAGTGCATGCTTTGCATGTATGAGACCCTGGGTTCAGTCCCAGCATCTCTACATTGATCCCCAGCATTGCAAAAAAGAAAGAAAGGAAAAAAAGAAACCCACTCCTGTTGTAGAAAACTTAGAAAGAGCAACAACAAAAAACATCCCTCTTTATGCCATTATATATACATTATAGTAACATTTTGCTCTTTCCTTGCAGTGCTTTTTCTAAATATTATGACACATGCTAACTTCAGTAAAAGCCATCAAATCCATGTCATTGTACCTATATGAAACACAGAAGTCAACCACTTATGCCACCCACCCCCAATGTGTGTGATTTGTGATGCATTCATAGACTTGGTGCTATACCTAGAAAACTTTAATCTGTCCTATCTTTTAAATTATTCCATACTAATTAGCCTTAAGTTTATGAAAGAATTGAATTTAGACATGTTTGTTACCTATTCTGTTTTACATGGTCTTCGGCTTATTCTGTTCCTCTCTTGCTTACAAAGAGAAGATTATAATCCAAACAAAGATTAAACATTGGATGCTGATGAACTACCAGGAAACAAACATTCAGTCTTCCAAGTTTTCAAGGAATAGGGAGTAAAAAACCAGATAAATAAGCAAAAGCATTTTTAGAGAATGGTTTTTCCAAAAGTCATTAGTTAGACTTTAAAATCTCTGAATTTCTGGTTGTGTTCCAACTGATGATTTTGCTTATATAAACCAAGTTTTTGTCTGATATAAACAGAAGATTACTGTTTATTGACATGAGGAGCTTAGGGATCATTGTGATTAATAGGAGACTTCAAACAAAAGTGACACCTCATGATATTTGGATGTTGAGGCCCTGGACTGATGATTGTGTGCTCTATTTATTATAATAGATTCACACAAAACATGTTTCAGAAGAAAGGCCACTGGAGACTTGGGCGTTTATTCTGATGAATTAATTTTACATTTCTTGGCCTTCGCTGGTTTTGTATTCTCTTAGTAGTGCTAGGGATTGAACTCCGGGCCTGGTGCCAACTAGAAAAGCACTCTTCCACTCAGCTACATCTCTGGGCCTTGTCTTCTTTTGGTTTTATTATTGTTTGGGGTATAATTTTGCTTTACTATCATTATACTTCTTAAAATTTTACTAGTCATGAAGAATTTTCTACATTTTTAAAAATTATTGCTAAATTATTGTAATCTCAGAACTTGGGAGACAGGAGAATCACAGGTTTGAGGACAACCTCAGTATCTTAGAATCTTAGCAAACTAACAAGACTGTTTTAAAACAAAAAATAAAAAGGGCTGCAGGTATAGCTTGGAGGCAGAATGCCCCTGGGTTCAATTCCCAGTACCAAAAGAAAAGAAAAAAGCTTATAGAGTTTAAAATTTCTTGATATAGTTTGAGAATGGTATGCCTACATTTCTTGCCTATAAAAAAAAAATAAATTGTTTGAATATACAAGAGTCAAAGGAATTACTGTTCTAAGAAGAATTTGAACACAGTATTTGGGTTTTCTTACTCGTGTGGCCCACTAGCTTGTGTAGAATCAAATTTTAAGTTTTGTGTCCACTAATATGCTTTTGTATCATGGTTCCATACTGCTTTTAAAAACATATTTTGGGATTTTTTTTTTTAATCCCTCTTCACAATAATGAAGTCCCTGCCTCCTTTTTTCATAAGCTGAGATGTAGTCTCAGATGCCTTAGACTTAGAACCAGAGAGCCAGATGACAGTTCAGAATGGAGTATGCTACAGACCTCTTGTAGGATGGGTAGAAAAGGAATGAGGGTGAAATAAAGAGGAGATGAAATTGTTAAACAGAGGAAAGGAATGCCCCCTCCCTCAGCTGAGGGAAGGAGGGGGCTATGCAGAAGGCGCTGTGTGGTTCTGTGGCCATAGGTTGAGCATAGTGTGGCCCTTCCCTTCCCATCACTGCAGCTCCGTCATCCCTGCCGCAAAGGCCTCCGGTGGTGACAGGTGCCCCCCAGGCTGCTGCAAGGTTGTAATGATGAAGAAGAGGAATGGTGAGGGAAACCGGTCACAGAGGGAACTCCCTAGTAGTTTCTGTGAGGAAGAAGAGGAGAGTTCCTGTAGCTGCCTAGCTCTGGCTGCTGCTGTGTTATGTAATGTCTTCTTGCATAAGGCAGAATACAATCCGAGTACTTGAATTTTTTTTTTAATTAAAATTAAAAAAAAAAAAAAAAGCTTGGAGAAAGTTTTCCCTAGAAGTCTTTCTTTACGTCTTTAAGTCTTTCTTTTATGTCTGATAGAACAACAAAACTCTGAATATGTCTTTTGTTCTCTCTATATTAACCTTAAGTAGGAAAATTATATTATACTGAATTACATATATCTTCTTTTCTCTGATATATCTGCTATCTAAAATAGGAATATATATTTCAGGTCACTAAAAGGGCTTTCATCAGCTTAAAATGGGTGATGCCTAACTCTGGATGGGCCTCAAGTTTCTTGGTATCATGTAAACCCCTGTATGTGTAAATATTTTGTCTAGGGAATGGTAATATGTCCATTTTCTTAATAGAGATTGCATAGATGACTTCGTTATACTATTGTAAAAGTGAACTCATTTGTGTCCAAAATCTGATTGGTAATATAATCCACATGAGAAGGAAGTTATGCTTCTTATCACTGTGAATTATACTTGGTACATGTTTTTCAGGAATGATAGAGAAAAATAAAAAAATATATTTGTCCACTAATAAAAGTATATATATTACATTATATATATAATATATATATAATTTATATATATTATAATATATAATTATAATATATATTATATATTATATATATTATAATATATATAATTATAATATATATTATATATTATAATATAATATTATATATATATATATATATATATATATATATATATATATAATATATATATATATATATATATATATATAATATTATATATATATATATATATATATATATATATATATATATATATATATATATAATCTGAACAAATGAAAAGCTTACTCCTCTTTTTTTTTTCTTTTTTTTATTGTACTAATTCGTGCATTGTAAGCATACATCTTTGTTAGGTACAAATTGATAATGACATATGTGCACACATTTCTCATTTGACGCCTTCCCCAATTCCTACCCCACTCCCTCATCCTCCCTCCCTCTCAGGTTCAGTTCAGTGAGTGACTCTGATATAATTGTGTAAGTACATCATGTGCCTTAGGAAGCATGCAATGTCAGGCCAATCAACCACTATAGATGTTCAGAATCTAGATCTTTTAATTCAGTGAGAGTTACATGATGATAATCTAATGAATCTTCCTTTTTTTTTATGCAAATCTAGGGGTTGAAGCCAGGGTCATTCTAACTCTGAGCTACACCCCCAGCCCTATTTTTTATTCTTTATGTTAAAACAGGGTCTCACTGAGTAGCTGAGGCTGGCCACAAACCTGCAATCCACCTGGCTTAATCCTTCCTATTTTATTTATAAGCTAGATTGTTTCCACGTAGCTAAATTATTCTTTATCTAATATTACATGTATAAATCACAAAGGAAAATCAAGATAAGAGTTTGATTTGATTTATTTAATAATTTCCAAAACAATGAGTTGGCTAATTGATATCTTCCAGTCATTTTCAGTTCATTACAATTATTACCCTTAATGGTAATAATTCAGATTGTTTCATCTTTGGACAGAAAGAGCCTTCTAAGCTGACTCCTGAGTCTATTCGGCAAGACTTTTAACTTTCTTGCTTTTGTACCTTGATGTTTCAGGCTCATGTTGTAAATATTTTGACCCAGACCTGGACTCAGCCATTTATCACAGGAATCTTGTTTCCTAATAGCTGTATCCTTGGAGCTAGCCAATTCATTGTCTTAATAGACCCCATGTAAATCAAGTGAATCTTAAGATTTGAAATCAGTATACTTAGTGCAAACTCTTGGTGCCCTCCCCCATCCCCTCCCAAGACGAGAGATCAGGATCATTTCTGAAGTGGTTGTTAAATATTCCTAGGAAGAGAATACAACCACAAATACTGAGTTGTCCATTTGACACTCACCTCTGCTGGGAATTACAAGTTCCAGTATAATTAATTATTGGAATTTCTGCAATCCAAATAGCTTGGCAGGGGTTTAGGATTATATGATGAAACCTCTCTGCTTAGAAGGACCTCAAACTCCCAAGAGTGCAGTCAACCAACTAGAAAGTTGCAAAAGTCTCTTGATGTAGAATAACTTAATGATGAGCTTGGAATTAAATTGTTCATGAATCTTTAAAGTCTTTTATTACCTGGCCCTGGCTTTTGTTAAGTATATGCCTGTTTCCCAAATTTATGGCATTGAGAACATATTCATGTAATTAATTTAAAATTGAAGATTATATGATAGTACATTTGACTAAAACTTTAAATCAAATAATCTCTCAAAATGTTTTCTAGAGAATATCTAGGTACCAGTGACTACAGAAGATATAGATACTTTAAACTTGCTGCTCTATATAAATACTGACTTCTTGCAGTAGCATCAGTATTGGCTTTCCAATAAGAAATTATGAATATAAAGATATTTTATGATAGTAAAATGTGAGGATAGGAACTTTTGACTCCCTTATTCCTTTGTTTTAAAATATTGAATCAGTGCCTGATTAAAAAAAAAAAGAAAGTGTAGTAATCAATAAATACCAGTTGAATGAATGATCTTTAATAGTTTTTTTTTCTTTTGTGGTACTGGGGATTGAACCCAGGGGCATTCTACCTCCGAGTTACACCTCCAGCCCTATTTTTTATTTTTTATTTTTGAAACAGGGTCTCACTTAAGTTGTAGAGGACCTCACTAAGTAGCTGAAACTGGCCACAAACCTGTGATCCTCCTTTCTCAACCTCCCAAGTACTGGGATTACAAGTGTGTGCCACCACGCCCGGCTGTCTATGGTAGTTTTTGTGTTTATCCCTTTTTCCTCAAAATCAGTGACCTTGAAATTATATTTACTTGGACTAAGTTCACCTGATATCCTATTTGAAGAGAAATACTACATAATTCTGTTACATTAATTTATTCATTTGTTTAGGAAGCTTTGTCTAGGGGATGGGGTAAGGAATATTAAGTACTGTGCTAAACACTGGAGCACAAAGAGGAAAAAGACAAACTACCTTTCCTTAAGAAGCTGTCAATCTAATGGAAGAGACTCAAAGATAGAAAGAAATACTTCAGGCTGGCTACATGCAGGTCAGCAGGAGAGCATAGAGCAGAGACTATAGTCAGGCTCTTTGATTAGTACCTCAGATCTGCCAGTACTGCCTTGAGCAAGTTATTTAATCTCTCTGCTGTACCTCAGTTTCTGTATCTGTTATATACTGTGGGAACGTGAAGCAACTAATTCCTTATGGATAATTTGGGGAAATGTCCCAAAGAAACAATTGAGAAAGTTTTAAATGATTAAAGAGATTAACATGGTCCTTCTGTATGGCCTCTAGGCTACAGCTTTACCATTAACTCCTTTGAGAACTTTGCCTCTTGGGTTCTTCCTCCAAACTAAGTACCCTGTTGTGTTCCTGTTCTTTTGACTCCTGTCTACTTATTTTCTTCTTTGCTAGTTTGTAAGTTTGGGGAGGGCTGAGTTCTGTCCAGTTTGTCACTATTTTCCCTAGTCCCCATGTAGTATCTCTTGTCTGTTAAATTAATGTGTGCATCAGACAATAAATAAAGGGCATTCCAAGCCTAGGAAATAGCATTTACAAATACCAAGTGCCATGTGCATGTATGTCATTGTCAACATGATTTATATAATGATGTGAAACTATAATGCACCATTAAAATCACATTAAAAATAATAAAACAAAAAAAAGAACAAATACATTGTTATGAAGGAGCTGGCTTAGAATGTCTAAAGAGGAAGTGGGTAGATAAGACTGGAAAGGTGACTTCAGGACAGATTGTATAATTTTTAGAAAACATCTGTGGTGATGCCTGTTTTGGTGAAAACTATGGTTTAGGAGCTGGTTTGGATCAAAAGTAGTACTGAGAAATTACTTTTTAAAAATAAAAAGAAATGGCTTACATTGAAGTTTTAGTAAAAACCTTTGTTGGTTTGTTTGTTGATTTGGATTAAAAATATTTTATTTTCAGAAAATACAACACTGAAGTCCAGGGCTTTCATTCTGTCAGTAAAACCAAGTGAACTTTTAAGCATTTATCATTATCAGTTTTGCTTGTAGGGAGATCACTATGCATCAGGTTTTGCCAAGTTGAACATAATCGATATTTTAAGTATGATAATTCTTTGTTGCGGGGAGCTATCCTATACAGTATATGATGTTTGGTAGTATCCTGGCCTCTATGCACATGATACTAATAACATTTCCAGTCCCTTCCCAAGTTGTGACAACCAAAAACGTCTCCACATATTGCCATATAACCTTCAGGGGCTTGGGAGACAAGTTGCCTCCGGTGTTCTGAACACCACTGCTGTGCAGCTTTGTGAAGTATGGGCTAGGGTCTAAGACACTTCAGGCAGAGGGACCTGCTAATAGGAAACTAGTGCTGTAATCCAGACAAGATGAGGTGCTATGGGTGGGGACAGATTTAAGAAGTGCTTGTGAGAATCAACAAGATTTAGTGACCAGTTAGATCTGGAGGGGACGAGATTTGAGATGAACCTCAGGCTTTTTCCTTATTTGGCTGCATGTAAAGCAGCACTGTTAGCCTCTAGTAATCTAGAGGTCATTGGTTTTCAGAACATAGTCTATGGATTGTAGGTCCAGGGGTCTGAAACAAGGAGAACACTCTTATGCACTAGAATCTGAAACTATTATTAAAGATTCCCAAGCCGACAGATTGTTAGAACTGGAGAGAACCTTCAGGGACATTCGTGTCTGTATTTTCACATGAGGGACTAGGCTGAGAGAGAGAAAGTACGTACTAAAGGCTAACAGTGCAACCTAGTCTGGGGCACGGATCTCCTACTTCTTTTCCTACTTTCTTTTTTTACTGATACTACTCTTGTTTTCACATAGATACATTTCTTTTATAGTCACCCCCACCTTTTGGGGGTTTCTTAAGTTATATCTTCTTCAAGAGTTTACTTTTGCCTGTCTCCAGAAATTGTGTTAAGGAACTATAAGAATGTTATCACTGCCAGTAACTAGCTCTTGTGTGTGTATAAAAATGGTTCTCTAAATTACACAAATAAAGTATTGCCATTTCCCCCTATACATTAGTTTGAAGGAGCTATTTTCATTGACTAATTAGGACTTAACCTATAATACACATGAAATCATTACACCTGTAATCCCAGTACTTGGAGGCTGAGACAGGAGGAGGATTGCAGGTTTGAGGCCAGCCTCAGCAGCTTAGTGAGATCCTCAGCAATTTAGTAAGACTCTTATCTCCAAATAAAGAGGGCTGGGGAATACCTCTGAAGTAGAATGCCTCAATCCCCAGTACCAAAAAAATAAAAGATGACTTGGTCACCATGTTGGTAGATGTCATAATTTATGTAACACAGACTATAGGCAGCTTAAATATTCAATGTTCTGGCCAAAACACTGAAAAGTCTATGTAACTAGTTGGATGTTTTATTTAGCTACTTCTCCCATTCGTAGGGGAAGTGATAAACATTTAGGAATCCCTCTTTCCATAATATTGACTTCAGGTTTCGCTTCTAATTATCAGCAGAAATTCATGCAGTGTTTTTAATCTTAAAGGTAAAGAGCCGTCGCCTCTGGAGCTGAGCATGCACCCAGCGGCAGCAGCTCCACTCTCGGTATTTTCCAAGGAGTCGACGTCTTCCAAACACAGTGACCACCATCACCACCATCACCACGAGCATAAGAAGAAGAAGAAGAAGCACAAGCACAAACACAAGCACAAGCACAAACACGACAGCAAGGAGAAAGACAAGGAGCCTTTCACCTTCTCCAGCCCTGCCAGTGGCAGGTCCTTCCGCTCTCCTTCTCTTTCAGACTGAGGAAAGGACGGAGCATGCGCTCCGGATCCACAAGAATGCAGCTTTGTCCTCTCTCAAGACTGGGGAGAGGACTGCTTTTCTTACAGAAATTCAGAATCCATTTAGTTCTAGACATTTGAATTACATTATTTATTCAATTGAGATCTAATTAGGAAAATGTGTTTTATGGTTCTGGATAAACTATTTCATCACTTGCTTCCTCCTTAAAACACACATACATACACACAGAGCAAACTGCTTTTCACAAGAGCCCTCGTATCCACTGGCAGTCCCCGTTCACATCATGGCCTCCATGTGTACTGCCAAAGTCAATTATGTTTGAAAGCCTTTGATGGACGTTACGGGGCAGAGTGATGTTTTAAACAAGCAACTGCCAAGTCTGTGGCGTAACCACTATTTCCAGTGAAATATTGTATAATACATTTGGAACTACTGAAAGGACTGAGGCTTTTCCATGGGACTCTTGCCTCTGGCACTGTTTTTTTTTGTGTGTTAACCATAAAAACCATAATTTTATGAATACAATATATTTCCTATTACCCTAACGTGCAAACATTTTTGAAAGAAGTCCTTTTTTTGAAGAATCCTGAATAAGTATCTTTTGATAACACATTTGGTGATTATGATGTTGGAATTTAGCAGAACTACCAAATCTGCAATTGTTCTCAAATCAGGATGTTTAAATTATAAGTTTTGTTTTGTCTTCCACTAAATACAAATGAATATGTTCATATGTAAAATATGTTTTGCTAAGTGTGGACAATGTACACATCCAGCACATTCTTTCTAAAAACGTATAACACAAAGTATGATACCTTAAGGTGAATTTATATGTTGTTTATTAACTTGGACATAGACAGTTGAGCCCTCATGAGAGTATACCAGAGGCATTGAAAAACACATATGAAACATCTTGGTTTCATAGTTTAATCGTGGGTATGGTTGTGTGTTTTTATTTTTATTTTTAAATTTACCGTGAGCTTTATTGTTTTAAGAATGTTTCCTATCTGTTCACTTTTCTCATTTCCCTTACAATTAAAAGTTTGACAATGTATTTGTTCCCAGAATAGATATTTCAAAAAGGATTCGGAATTGTTGGAGTTTTAAGTATACTTTTAGTTGTATTTAACTTGTTTAATAAATAACTTTTTTAATTGATCATTTTACCTTTGTGTCTTTTTCTGTTTTTTTGTTACCTTTCTTTGTGTATATGTAACATAGCCATCCACATTCTTGGCAGAGCACTTTGTAAGTTGGTTGGATTTGAGCTTGTCCCAAGAGCAAGGATGATTTCAGTGGTCAGAGATAGGGTAAAAGTGTATCAACAGAAGAAATAATATCTTCAGAGGCATGGACCAAAGTAAGGGCGTGTTCAGGAATTAGAGAGGAATCGGCCTGGGGTGAGTGCACAAGGACTGAGATCAGATGTTGAAGGAACTAAATGATAACCATTTAAAGATTCCAATTTTTTGAATGTTGGCCAACTGAAAGTATTTTGGGAAAATGGGACATATTACAGCGTGCAATGATACCATTTGATGTTTAGTATTAAATGCTAAAGATATATTTCAAAATAGTTACTTTAGGAAGAGTACCCCTTATATATTAGCATTGTACTAGGATCTATATGTTATGTATGTTCTAAATTGGGTGTTTTAAAGAGATGTTTCTTAGGATTGAGTTCTAAATTATTTAAACTGATAGTTGAGAGCAAACAGTGCAGAAATTATTTATATTTTTGAAAATAGGTAATTATATACAAGCAATACAGACTTGCAGTGTTAAGTTTCCCTATCTCCTTCTCCAAAGGCAGTTGTTACTGACAGTGTTTCATGTGTTTTTCTAGAGCTGGTCCATATCCATTTACAGGTGTGTAAGATTATATAGTGTGGTTTTAAATAAATGGTAGCATATGACATATACAGAAATAATTTTTGTATTTATAGTTTACCTTTTTAATGGCTTCCTTCCACATTTTGTGTCATAACAAAGGTCTTCCTTATTGGATTATTATAGAAAAATTGAGGTTTTACAATATTGTTTCAGGTTTCAGGTTTATGTCTTTGATCTAACCAGAATCCATCTGGAATTTGTTTTGATAAAAGCAAGGTAGGAATGCACTTTTTCTTTCTTTCATATAGTATCTAACACCATGTATTTAAATTTCTTTTTGTTTCTGTCTAGATTTCAAATATTCTATACTAAATTCTTTTATAAATTTGGGTCCATTTTGGGGCCTTGTTGCTAATTTAATTGGCTACATGTCATCTCTCATCTGTCAGTACTATACTGTTTAGATTATTATAGCACTGTGATATGTTTCAATATGGTAGAACTAATTTCCTTTTATTATTTTTCATTTTCATAATGTTATATATCTTCTTCTGGGCTATTTTTCTTGTTGACTTATCTTGTAATTTAGATGCAGTACAAGTCATTCATTAGGTTGTACGTTTATGAGTTTTACAAGTGCTTGGCCTTAGGTATCCACCACCCTCAAAACTCCCGTAAGCTGCTGTAGCCAACCCCCTTCACCCAGCCACAGGTACCACTGCAGACTTTTACAACCTTGTAATTTTGCCTTTTTGTAGGTTTATTTTTCTTTATAAATAGCAGTTTTTCTAGTCTCTCCTCAAATTTGTTTTTGTAGTTTGTTTAGGTTTGTATAGGTTGTGTTAAATAAAGAGGTTAGGTATATAGGCAGGTAAGAGCAAGGGGCACAGGACGTAGGCCTCCCTCCACTTGGAGTGACAAAAGATTACCCAACCTAGGATGACGGAGAACCCCACCCACAAACTCCCTCCTCCACAACCAGATCCCACCTTCTTAAATCTAAAAGGAGCCAGGTATAACCTACCAAAGGGACATTTGGAGTTTGGAGCATTCACAGAGCATTGAGCCCATGGGTTTCACTCAGGTTCTTAAGAGAAAATTTCCAACCTGGTGGAAACAGCACAGACTCAGTAAGAGAGCAAGTAACTGCTCCAAGTACAAAGCACATGAGGAGGGAGGTTTCCAGACCAGCCTGAAGCACCCACCATGTGGGAGACGCCAGGCCACTTCCACTCTTGCTTGAAGGAGAGCTGAAGCCTGTGCCTCTGCTCTTCTCTGGCCTCAGTTTCCCCAACCTTGAGCCAGGAGGCTGCATCTCAGTTCATCTTTCCTGGGAACATCCTGCCCATCCTCCTGGTGCAGCGGGCCAGACGCTGCCTAAGCCCTGTTACAGGAGACTTGAGGATTCTCTTGATGTGGACATGACACAATGACAGGGGAGATGAACGGCCAAGCTCTTTGTCACTTTCAGAGTCAAACAAGAGAAGGCCACCTGGACAGGCTAAGAACTCTCCAGCGCTGTAGGGCAGCCTCTGTCAAATGGCTAGCACCTGAGGGAGCTAGGTTTTTCAGCTCCCTGTGCCATGCAGAGCATAGGACTGCGCCTCCTTGACCTGGGCCAGGCCCCAGAGCAATCAGGGTGGGAGGATGGGGTCCTGGGGTGTGAGCTGGATAAGGGAAGGGGTGGGGGTGTGGACTTCACCAGCTGCTTAAGGAGGGAACTGGCCGGCCTCCAGCTGGAGCCTCCTCATGGGGTCAAGACAGCACATTAGTGATAATAAAAAGCAAGCTCTTCCGCCCCACCCAGGCCAGGGCAGAGTGCGCAGTGAGGAGGCTGAGGAACCCAGCATCTGCAGGAGTCTGCAGGGGGCGAGAGTCTGTGAGCCTGGAAGGTTCAGGGTGCCCTGGGGCACCATCCGGTGTCCCCACCCACGTTTCCAGGTTCCTGGGACCTGGGGTGGGTCACAGACCTGTGCTGGAGGAGCGCCAGGCCTTTCTGGGGATCGAGAGCTTTGTAAGCCCCGGGTTTGTGCTTGGGCTTTGCTGTCCCTTCACGCTCATCCTAGCCCAGTGTCTGCACCTGCGCAGTCACATGACCTCCGTGTAGGGCAGTATGACTTAGTGACCAATCACCAACCTGGAAGGCTTGTGCGTTTCGCCCCTCCCACATCCTCCAAGTTCCTGAGCCCACGCCTGGGAAGAGGCATTTGCCTCCACAGGAACACTTGGGGGTCACTGCCAGTGACACTCACCACATGTTTTCTTAGACAACCAGCTGCTTGCCTCTGGGAAGATGATTTCTGAATGCAGCTAGGCTGGTGAGGTGTGTGTTAAGCCAAGGAGAGGGTTTTTTGTTTTTGTTTTTGTTTTTTATGGCACTGGGGATTGAACCCAGGGGCATTCTAAGTCTGAGCTACACTCCCAACTGTGTTTTATTTTTATTTGGAAACAGGATCTAACTAGGTTGATGAGAGTCTCACTACTTGTTGAGACTATCCTTGAACTTGTGATCCTCCTGTCTCAGCCTCCCAAGTACTGGGATTATAAGCATGCACCATCACTCCCGGCTTGTGTGTGTGTGTGTGTGTGTGTGTGTGTGTGTGTGTGTGTGTGTGTGTGTGTTTATAGAATACTAGAGATGGAACTCAGGAATGCTTTACCACTGAATAATATCATGGGAAATGGTGGTCCTCCCCCTTTTTTGGTACTGGGGATTGAACCCCAGTGCACTTTACCTTGGAGCTACACCCAAGCCTTGTTTTTTTTTTTTGTTTGTTTGTTTGTTGTGGTACTAGGGATTGACCCAGAAGCGTTCTACTTCAGAGCTACACTCTCAGCCCTTTTTATTTTTTATTTTGAAACAGAGCCCTGCTAAGTTGCTGAGGCTGCCCTCAAACCTGGGATCCTCCTGTCTTAGCCTCCCAAATGCTAGGATTACAGCTATATGCCACTACACCCAACTCCTTTGTATTTTCCAATTTTGATACAGCGTCTTGCTAAATTGCTGAAGTGGCCAGCCAGGATATTCTTTAAAGGTCAAAGAAGAGCTAAGCACAGAAGTGCAGGCCTGAAATTCCAACGATTCCTGAGTCTGAGAGGCAGAGGGATCACAAGTTTGAGGCCAGCCTCAGCAACTTAGACCCTGTCTCAAAGTAAAAAGGGGTGGGGGTGCAGCTCAGTGGAGTGCTTGTCTACCAAGCGAGAGGCCTTAGTTTGATCCCCAGTTCCGGAAAAGAAAGCATTTAAAAAGTAAGTGGCAAAGAAGACCCAGGGACACTGCCTAGAAAGAGCCTCCACCTTCAGTGCTGCCTCAGCCATGCCAGCAGGCTTCCTCCTGTGGGAGCTGCCCAGGAGAGGAGCCCAGGGCACTGGGCTTCCCCGCCTGCTTTCCAAACTGCAAGGGTGAAACATCACCAGCAGAGGGCAGCGAAACCAAGCCAAGTTGTGGATTTTATCTCGACTATTAGTATTTATTTACTAACGTTTGAAATATAGAAAATAAGAGATTTTGTTTTGGGGCGATACTGAGAATTGAACCCAGGGGTACTCTACTGCTGAGCTACATCCCAACCCTTTTTATTTTTTGGGAACAGAGTCGCACCAAGTTGCCTTCAAGGTTAGACTGGCTTCTAACTTTGTGATCCTTTTGCCTAAGTTTCTGCAGTGGAAAGCTTTAGCCATGCTCCAGATTACAGGCCTACACTACCATGCCTGGCAAGAATTTTAAGAGACCTTAGGTTTTGACAAACTTTTGAGTTGTCTCAACAAGCTGTTTAGAATTCTTCATCTTTTTTTCTTTTCTTTTTTTTTTTTTTGGGTACTGGAGGTTGAATCCAGAGGCATTCTACCTCTGAGCCACACCCCTGCCCCACCCTATTTTATTTTGTATTTGGAAACAGGTGCTGACAGTACTTGTGCAGCCTATGGCTATCTCACAGGCTGTGGGATATATGGTGGTGACAGGCCTGGTTCCTTCAAGGAACTCTCCAGAATGGGTGTCATCGAGGTTTCACATGGGTATTGCCTATGCTCTCCTGCCTGGCCATTAGCTCTCTTTTTCTTGGCAGGTAAGATTTGTGAGACAAGACCTTGTAACCATGGAGGAGGATTCTGAACTAGTTAGAGTCAGGTGTTTATGTAGGGAGACTGTTCCAGACTGTTGTGGACTGCCTGTGACTGAATCCCAAATGCATTGGGTGATGCCGAGGTCTAATGAGCCCTCTGATGGACAACCCTCTCTGAGGGCCAGCCTTTCCACCTCACACAAAGTACATAATTTTCCTGGGGTCAACTTTAAGCCATAATTACCTGTATAAGTCTTTCCAAAATTCCTGATCATGAGGCCTAGGGGAGTGGGCTTACTTTATTTCCCTCCCATTCCTACCTAGAGAGTCTGAACTAGAGCCAGGATGCCTAAAACAGGAAACAACACAGCACTCTCTTTGTCCATGCTCAGCTGTCCCCCTTGCAGAGATATTTCAGCCATCCCTTGGCAATAGGCAGAAAGGTATCAACCCCTGATTTTGTCAGACTAAGGACTTTTTGGTTTGCCACTTAGCCTTTACGGGATGGCCCTCGATCCAGGCAGCAGACTCAACACTCACTTCGGCCCTTTGAGGTACAAATGGGAATCTGACTTTGATGTCCATCTCAGTCACACACTTGCACTCACCATTCACACACACCCAACCCAAATCCTGAACTGAATTCCAGTTTTATGTGCCTCATGTTAATGGTTGTAACAGCATTGGGGGCTCTTTTCCTGGATTCAAGAAAGATAAATTGAGTCAGGAAATTAAAACCAATGAGCAGCTTGGTTGTAGCTTCAAGTTTTTATTTACAAAATCAGTAGGAAATAGAAAGGGAAGAGAAGAAAAGCAGCATGCCTGATAGACATGCTGGAGAGCTCGAAAATGGAACTCTACCCCTCTCTTTGACTCCGGACCCTTAAATACAGCTTTTGTATTGGTATTTATTGGTATGTTCTTATAAGCATTACCAAGGCAACAGGCTAGTAGCATTTCTTTGCTAGGTGGTGCCTTTTTGTCTCTGGGCAATGCATTTACTAAGTCTAGGGTCAAAAATCTTCCTTGATTTTACCTCTTTTGTATTGGACTGTATTGGTTACCCATCAACTATGGGTGCTTTGAAGCAGCACATGGGATTTACCTTTCCAGGTACCAAAGAATAGGAGCTAAACAGAGGCACTAGTTATGGCCAGTGCAGCTGTATATAATTTCTAAGAGCAAAGCTTAAGGCTCTTGCTATCTTTAAGGCTTTGAAGTGCACCAGGCAGAGTCACTATGATCGTAGGGTGCTCAGTTGTCTCTAGTATTTTTAAGGCTAAAGGCTTTACTATGGGGTAATCATTAAGGCAAAGGGGGGGGGGGAGAGAGAGAGAGAGAGAGAGAGAGAGAGAGAGAGAGAAAAGAAGAAGAAGAAGAAGAAGAAGAAGAAGAAGAAGAAGAAGAAGGAGGAGGAGGAGTAGTAGTAGTTGTTAACGCTGTCATCTCTGAGTGCCTGTGCAGCACCCAGACTCTACTCTTTTTACATTTTGGAAATTAATACCAGAGCAATTTTCAAATACCAGCACACCTTGGACACTACTTGAGGTATTCCCAATGTGGTGATCAGCCTCCTCTTCCACTATTCTAATAGCCAGAACTGTCTGAACACCAGAGTGGCCTACCATAATTCAGATGTCAGTGTTGGACAATGACCTGTTCCATCTCTGGCCTAAGACCTCAGCAGCAGTTACTCCTGGAGTTGATCACCTCTGGGTGAGGTCTCCCACACAGTGGCAAAAAGGCTTCCAGCATGCTTAGTGGATTGACATCTGAGACGAGGAAGGCTAACTCCCAAAACACAGGTGTGAGGAGGTGAAGTGCCCTGGGTCCCATCTCTGGGACCAGACCAGCCTGAAAATGCCTCCTGACTGGCTCACCAAAATGTTACAGGAGGACTGGCGAGGACAAGAGACAGGCTGGAGTAGGATAAAGCAGGTCTCTTTATTCATCAGTGAGGCCCAGTGAGCAAAGCTCTGGGTCTGAGCCTGAATGGCGTCATCATACAGATTATATAGCACCTGTGAGATGGGTTTTGTTTGGATCAATAACAGGCAGGGGTACCAATACGAGGGCTCGGGTTAGATTTCTGCTTCCTGAGCTAGACTTCCTGTATTAGCTTTCATGTGGCCAGGACTGGTTGGCATCATCTTGGGCTTCACATGGCTGGGACTGTGTGGCGCCATCTTGCTCGACTTAGCTGCCTTATCTTGTGGTCTTAGCTGCCCTGAGAGGCTCTGCTTTGTTCATCTCAGAGGGGACCTGTAAAGCAAGCTTTGGTCTTCTATCTTGTCCCTGGGCTTTTAGCAAAGAATCATCTTCAAGGTTATAGTTGGGCTCCAGCCTTATTGTCTTGGGGCCAGCAGAGGGAGCTGGCATAGAGCAGACAGGCGTTGGAGAAGAGATATGTTTTCTTAATGATAGGAGGCAAAGAGACAAGAGCTAATTTGGGCTCAAATCCCAACTTTTTGGGACTGTTTAATGCTAAGCTCAGACAGGTAATGATTGTTCAGGACCGGAGAATGAGGGTCTGAGCTTGGTGGAGCTGTGAAGGGTTGGGTGAGATTCTGCATGTGGCTTTGTAAGGTAAATACATCTCAAAAACAAACAAACAAACAAAAACAGAAAAGAAGCTAGACTTGGTGGTGCATGCCTGTAGTTTCAGTATGTGGGAGGTTGAGACAGGATGATTGCAGGTTCAAAGCCAGCCTCAGCAACTTACTGAGGACCTCCACAATTTAATGAGACCCTTTTTCAAAATAAAAATTTAAAAAGGGCTGAGGGTGTAGCCCAGAGGTAAAATACCCTTTGGTTCAACCCCCAGTTCAAAAAGAAACAGAAAGAAAAGACTAATTCTCCCTGGAACATAAAAGGAAATAGGCTTGCCTTCCTCCGTGACCCCCTGAGATGTATGTATGTCTTTTCAAAGGCTTAAGACTTAGAGACAGTTTCACAGCCCAGAAATGTTTATGTTTACTCGGGCCTTGGAGCTTCTCTTTGAAGTACAATCATGAAGGGAGGTCCCTTAGCTCCCAGAGGGTTGAACTCTGACTTCTTCAGGGCCAGTTACCTGGCTCCAAGTTGCAAACCTACCCCCTTGGTAAGAATGCAAGAAGTTTGGTGGTGCATGTCTTTCATCCCAGGTTTCTGGAGGCTAAAGCAGGAAAATTGCAAGTTGGAGGCCAGCTTGGGCAACTTAGTGAGACTCTGCCTCAAAAATAAAAAATATAAAGGGCTGGGGATATAGCTCAGAGGTAGATGGTCTCTGGGTTTAATCCCCAGTATGGGGAGGGTCTAGGTGGGAAGAGGAATGTGAGTTTATTTTCCCTTTGAATAAATGCATTCAGAAACAGAATCCCCTCACCTTGCTGCAATAATCAGGAGGATTTAGTAAACAATGCCTTCAAGGCTTTGTGCTCTAGGCCTAGTAACTGGTGTCTGGATGGCATTATCCCTGGGTGTGTCACAGGGCAGAGAGTTTTCCCTTGGTTCCTGTCACTCCAAAAGAAAGTTTTCATTAGAGAGACACAGATAGGGTGAACATGAGGGGTTTTATTGGGTGAGTACACCAGGAGAGTCATAGAGCTGGCTGATCCAGGAGCATAAAGAGGGCAAGTCGGCCACCTGCTGAGTTTTTATACTGTCCAGAAACCCCACCCCTCCTCACGCACAGTAATTTGGAGCAATTGGAATTTCCTGCTGGATTGGGTTGTGGCTTAGTGGTAATATGCTTGCTTAGCATGCACAAGGCCATAGGTTCAATCCCTAGCACTGCAAAACAAAAAACAAAAAACCTCATGGATTTCCTGCTGGTTTCTAAAGCTGTAGTGTAATAGGCTGGAAATCTCTGACCACAGCTGGGTGGGACAATCTCCATATTTCCTGTCAGGAAGGCTCCTCCCTGTCCCATTTCTCTCCCCACCAGAGTTCATCTCTTGACAGATTGCCTGTAATGTACATCTTGTCCTTGGTTCAATGCTCATTCAATACTGAACTTGTTTTCTTTCTTTTCGCCTTTTGTGGAGGCTGTTTCTGGGTTGGCAGGAGATTGTGTTTTTAATTAAATTTCCCAATACGGGTTGTTGGCTGCCAACTGTATGAAAGGCTATCAAGACGCTTGACCGTTACCTTGTCCCCTTCATTCATCACTGCCTGTAAGATTGCTCTCTCAGACTCCTTTACCCTTGCCTGGGGACCGGGCATGGGCACACCCAGTTCTCACCGCCTGCCTCCACTTTCCCTGCACCCCTCTTAGGCCAAGTGTAGAGCCTTTGTCATGTAAATTCTACTGTTGGTAGGCCCAGCCAGCCTGCCCTGCCCTGCCCTGCCCAGCCTGCCTGCCCTGCCCTGCCCTCTCCCTGGCCCTGTTGGGAAGCTAGGTGTACAGGAGCACTGGGAGACTGGCTGCTGGAAATTTATACACGTGGAGACTGCCCCAGACCTGCTTTCCGGCTGACAGATCCTCCTCTAAACCCTCCCACCTGCTGTTGGACCCTCCATCTGGAGACTTACCTGTGGCTAAGAACTTTCTCTTTCAATGTTCTCTTTGAAGAGTTTAGGGAACTTCAGGGACCTGCACCTCAGTGCTGAGAATGATGGGAGCCAACTCCTGCCTAATTATAATGCTTTTGCCATATCATTGTGGTATTGCCTCACCCTACCCCAAATATTCCCATGGGCTTCACTTGGGCAGACACATGCACAGGGACCAAAACAATGCGTACACTGGTTGAGACCCACTGATCCCTGAGAGTGTCTTTCCTGTGATGAATCACCTCACTTACACAGCATGCTGCTGGGTCTCTCCCCTGAATTCTTTCTTTCCAGCACAGGACAACTGAAGACCTTGCACCTGTGACAGCCCCACTGCCATCTTCCTGGAGCTGCCCAGGGCAGGAGGGTCCAGGGCCTCGACCTATGCAGGAAGAACTGGCTGAGCAGGGCTGGCAGAGGCCCGGGCCCCCAGCTGATGAGGCTGAGCTCTGCATTGTTTTTCAGAAATGAACTCATTCTGGAAAGAGGTTCACATCTCCTCTTTCCTAGGAAGCCTGCCCCTGACACCAGGACCTGGCCTCTTGCAGGAGGAGCTTTCTTCCTTAACACCAGGTGGGGAGGGAAGGGGTTCTGCTTGGATCCTCTAGTTCTGGTGGGGCTGAGACAGCCTCTCCCCGCCTACCCTGCCCTGGCTGCCTGTTGGGCCTGGCACCTCAGGCTGGGTATAGAAGCCACTGGCCTGCCCTCCTGGCCCTCGCCCTGCCCTGGTCCTTTGACTGATGCTGGCAGGACCATTACCTTTACTTCCCCTGCCAGGGCTCACCTGGATCCTCCTGGCCCAGGATGGGTGGGGCACCCTTGGGGAAGGATAGGGGAGGATCAAAGCAGCAAAGATGCAGGTCTGGGGAAAAGCAAAGTGCACCCTGCGCAACTAGTGTTCGGGACCTCCTCCCTCACCTCACCTGCATCATCCACACACCCACTCGTACACACACTTCACATGCAGCACATGCACATGTCCACTCATACACACACCCTCACTGCCAGCATGCACACACCCTGTGCCCCACATGCACACACCCCACCCACAGCACAAACACACCCACTCACACACATACCCCACCCACAGCATGCACACACCCCATGTGCACACACACACTCCACTCACAGCATGCACACAACCCAACCCACAAACACACACCCCACCCACAGCACACACACACAACACTACCCACAGCATGCACATATCCATACCCTACATGCACACACACCATATTCCCAGCATACACACACCCCACACCCCATATGCACAAACACCCCATATACACACCCCTACCTGCAGCATGCACACTCCTACATGAAGCATGCACACACCCCACACCCTCCAATAGCATACACACATACCCCACTCCACCTGCAGCACATACACACTCACACCCGACTCGTGTATCCATTCTACCCGAAGCACGCGTGTACGCACCTGCACATCCTCCTACACCCCACATGCACACCCACCTCCCACACACCCCACTCACAATTAAAAAGAGAGAAAGCAAAGTTTTCTGGTATCAAGAATGAAAGGAGATACCACCACAGATTCTTCACACTTTAAAATAATAACTGGATTGTGAGGCCCTTCACAACTTAGTGAGACCCTGTTTCCAAATTTAAAAAATAATAATAAAATAAGTCTGAGAGGGTGTAGCTCAGAGGTAGAATGCCTCTAGGTTCAACCTTTAGTACCACAAATAATAATAATAATAATAATAATAATAATAATAATAATAGGAGTAAGTGTGTGCATGGGGCAGGGCTCCTCATTACTAACCCATATCTGGTGTGTGAGTTTTCAGCCCCAACCATGCATTTCCCATGGTCTGCCTGGGCACCCACGGAACACTCTCCCACACACATACCCCCTACAAGCACATAGATACCACATGCACACACTGTCACCACAGCATGTACACACACAACACACACATACACACAACCTACCCCACACTGCTCCCGTGGCATCCTATATGCTGGGAGGCCTCCTAGCCAGATTCGACCCACGGTTGCGCCACAGAAAGAACACCACCCATCCCAGAGAGTAGAAATAGGAATTTCTCAATTTAGCTGAGGTTAAAGAACTGAAGGGAGACTTAAAACTCAATGCATGTACTTTACAAAAGGCTCCATTAAAGCCAAAGAGGGACTTAACCCACTGGGTTTACAATGTAATTTTTCAAAGATCTGAATAGTAGACTTCTGGGAGATGATCACTTACAAAAGGGGTACAAATAAGTACAAAAATAATCATTTACTCAGCAATAGGTTGCAATCTATCATGTTGCAAAAGAAGTTTAAAAAAAAAAAAGAATGAAAAGGGCTTGATGAAGGACAGAGCATTGATTTAGGTTAGGATTTGGGGAAATGGTATATTTTCCATGAGATACATAGAATGTGGAAAGGGGGGTATTCCTCATGTCAGAAATGGCATTGGTAAACAAACCTGCAGTAAACCATGAGGTCTACCTGAGAGGAACAAATCCTTAAGTAGGAGTAGGTCATGAAATTTCTGAAAAGATGCCAGGGGATAAGGGAGGACAACTACATCAGGGGATCCAATGATCATAAAATGTACGGTTTGAATTGAGACCTTGTTGAGTGTGAATGAGGATGCTCCTAGTAGCTACTAGGACACAGCAGAGATAATGGATGACTGTGCCAGGAAGGCAGGACATGTGGCCACCAAGAAAGCTGCATCACAATAGGCCTTAGATGCCAGGCTCAGACATTTGAACTTCATACACATGGTCTTGGAATCTTGGGGTTGAAAGGAAATGTCAGTGCCCTCCACCCTGGCCAGCCCTCTCCCTGACTCTCCAACTTTCCAAGAACAGTTACCAAGCCTTTGTTTAAATTTCCGTGACAAAGAACTCATTGACTTGGAATAGCTGTTAGAAAACTCTTCACTGTGTTGAGCTGAAATTCATGTCTCTTCGTCTGTCCTTATTTCCCCTACTCTTGCCTTCCTAGAGATGGTGACCACATGCTAATCTCCCTCCTCATCAGAATGAAAGCAGATGTCATGGTGCTCTACAAGTTCTTTTGCACAGGAAATATACTGCACCATCCTTCCTACAGCATTCCTTCAGTTCATCCCAGCTCATCGCTCTTAGTTTTGCATCCCTGAGTTTCTATTTGAATTAATACACTCTTGTGCTTTTCCCTGCTGCCACATTGGTAGGAGCCGTGGTCTTTTCTTGTTTCTGTTGCCAAGGAGTCTCCAAAGTGCTCGCTCCTTTGTCAGTCACCTTCCACCCACTGTCCACACTGCAACCAGAATGATCTTTCCAAAGGCGCAAAACGGATCCTGACGCAGCCCTGCTTACAACCTTCCTGGCTCCCCATTCTCCCAAGGGTTACTTGCAGCTCCACAGCATGAAGTCCTGGCCCCTGCCACCACTGCAATCTCATCTTTCTTGTCCCTGTCCCCAAGTTCCTTCTCTCAGCTTCTTGAACACCCTTGCCCTCGTCTGTGGAAGGTGCTGACAGAGATGAGACACCCTGACACCTCAGAACCCTCCTCCCTCCCTGCCTTCCCTTGTCCATCCCTGCTCAGTTAGTGGGGCTCAGTTTGGACATTATTCCCATTGAAAGTTTACCTTGTGCTCATTACATCTGCATTAAGTACCCCTTCTTAAGTGGCCCCATGGAGACCTAAGCTTCTCCTATCAAAGCAAGTAGAGCATCCTCTTAATGTCACCAGGCTCCTTGTCCAGCGCCTCTGTTCCATCATAAACTCCAGAGGATGAGGCCTGGCTTTTTCAATGCTATTTTCTTCAACATCTAGCACAGTGGTTGGCACATAGCAGGTGCTCAAAAATACTTGCCAACAATTTAATGTGTAGCGCCTAGATCTAGACATAATTGTTCTAAAGTTGATTTTAATGATACAGAATATAGAATGACTCATCTTCTATGTGCTATCCTCTTGGTGTGTGTGTGTGTGTGTGTGTGTGTGTGTGTGTGTAGTACTGGGAATTGAATCTCCTAGCTACAACCCAGCCATATTTTATTGTAAAACAGGGTCTCACTGAGCAGTGGAGGGCCTCACTAAGTTGCTGAGGCGGGCTTCCCAACCTGCGACCCTCTTGTCTCAGCCTCCTAAGTATTGGGATTACAGGTGTGCACAACAATGCCCAGATACTCTTGATCTTTTTATAAAACTTCACTTTATTTTAGAAGAAATATCTCACTATTTATTTTGTCAATTTACACATCTAAATGTTAACTGTTTGAAGCCATGGTGTCTCTTTAACTCTTCCCCCATGCCTCTTCCTTTCTCAATCTGCCTCTCTCTTTCTCTCTCTCTCTCGCCCCACTTTCCACAAACATACAAACATACTCCATAAATTTGCAATTGACTTTTAGAGCCCATGCATGAGACATTTATATATGTCTCTACACACACATGCTGTAAAAAAAAGTTAGAAAAGATTATGACATATTGATAATTTTTGTACTCCTAATCATCATGCCTTTTTTATCATAAATATCAAGGACATATAGTCAGGGATGAGGACAAGGCCCCGTAGCATACCACTCAAGATGTCCCTGTGCTAATTCATCTGTTACTCAGCACTCCACGAGTGTTAAATCCAGCTCACATGCACCCTGCAGATCCAAAAGAATGTCATGAGGTTTGGCCCTTCCTGAAATCAAGGTTTCAAATTAATGTTTATTAAGTACAACTGTGTTCCAGGTGCTTTCACAAAGCTTATTTCAGTTGAAATGTCCAACATCTATTTAGATATAATGAAATAATGGCTCAGATAAAAGTTGCAGAAATTGTGATTGCCAGAGCAGGGATAGGAGCCCAGGTCCTATGACTCCAAGTTCATGGTCATTAGCACACATTACACTGGGACTGGGATCCTCTCAAAACATAAATATGTATAATTTGACTTATGCTGGATCCAAATCACCACCTACTTCCTTTCCCAAATACTATTGAATTGATTAATCAATCCTCTGATTAGAGAATCTTAACCAGAGATTTATAACAACCCTAGGGAATCGAAGGGTACACTGGTAGGAACTCCCTAAACATTTAAACAAAGTGTTATGTATTATGCATTTTTTCTGAGAAGAGTACTATGTATCTAAATTTCAAAAGGACAGTTTAAGAACTTAATGTTTAAATACCCCCCCCCCACACACAGAACATAATCATCAATCACTTCTCTGTCCAGAGTTTCAGAGTGCACAGAGTTCTCTCCTTAGAAAATCAGAACTGCACTTTCTCATCCCTAGCTTTCCAAGGGCTCCATCACCCTCTAGAGAGCCTTGGAGATTTCAACAGCTGGTCCATTTTTAAGCCCTGGATGCCTTCTCTGAGCCAGCTTAACAAATGAGACTCAGAAGCCCACCTAAAGGGCCTTCGGTGCCCTTCCTCTGTGCCGGGTTCCAGACTAAACAGGATGCCTTTGCTTGACAAAGTCACCAGAGGCAACATTGCAAAAGGTCTTTCCTGCGGCTCTTCTTGGCTTCAGGCAGGGCTGGGACAGATGCTGCTAGGAGTAAGAGGAACTGGTAACAATAGGGAAAAATAGATTCCTTTGAGCTGTAGACTACAGGGCAAGCTGGTAGAACCAAAGACTTGGATCATTATCTCAAAAGTCTAAAGCCCTTCTCTTCATGACTAGCGGAAGACTGCCTTTTCATGATTCGCATGGCTGATCTTCACTCTTTACCATAATGTGTCATAGATAATTTCCAGATGACTGGTACCTCGGTCATCTAATTCACTGCCTGAACATAATACTCATTCACAAGAATTCCATAAGAATTCAAAAGAATTCCTGAAGCATCCCAGTTGAGTCCTAGGACTAAGCTCAAAAGATAGAGAGCCAGGTGTGGTGGTGCATGCCTGTAATCCCAGTACGTGGGAGGCTGAGACAGGAGGACTGCAAGTTTGAGAAGGACAGCTTCAGCAGCAAGGTCAGACTCTCAGCAAACTAGAGGGACTGTATCAAAGCAAACAATAAAAGGGGGGAGGGGCTGGGGTGTAGCTTGAAGATAGAAAGCCCCTGGGTTCTATCCCAGTACCAGAAAAAAGAAGAAAAGAAAAACAAAGACAAAAAGTCGATCTCTGTCCTGGAGGAGTCTAAGGCCCAACCAGGGATAGACAAACAGACAGTGGCAATAAAGAATAAGGAAGCTCTTAGAGAGTAGAAGAGGATTGCCTAACCCGTGTGGAGGATGGGGAGCAGATGGTCTGGGGAGTTTCCAAGAGAAAGTGACTTTCAGCTGAGTCTTGGAAGAAAAGTAGAGGTCAGGCACTGACCTAGGAAGAGAACAAGGAGCAAAGTCATGCTTATTAAATAGTTTGATATGCTTAAATTTGTACAGAGCGTGCACAAAACGTGTGTAAACTGTGCAGTCATGGTGCGTCACATGTGGAGAGAAGGTGAGTGGTAAGAAGTGAGATTGAAGAGGAAGATAAAGGCAAGTGGTGGGGAACCTGTACGCAACATTATTCTCAAAAGAAAAACATGGGAATGCATTGACCCATTTTGCAAAGAATCTGCACGATGATATTGCATTTCTGACAGATCACCTGATACAGTACGGAGACAAGATGGGGACACAGGTGCGCAGCACCACCCCCAAGTGACACTAGTGGGGAGCTGTGACCAAAATGGCCTCAACTACAACAGTGGCAGGAGAGATGGAGACACAGGTGTGTGAGAGCTACATTCTGCAGGTAGAGTAGACAGGGCGAGGTGACTGTCATGAATGAAAGAGAGGAAGTAAGTCGCATAGGATGACACTGGCCTGGCCACCTGGGGATGCCATTTGAGCAGTAGAAGGAGAAAAAGAAAGAAAGAAAGAAAGAAAGAAAGAAAGAAAGAAAGAAAGAAAGAAAAGAAAGAAAGAAAGAAAGAAAGAACAGGCCTGGGAGAAGAAGAGAAAGACAAATTCAATTTTGAACAGGTTGATTTTACGGCGCTCTGTGGGGAGATGTTCCATGTAGCGGGTTGGTGTCTAGCAGAAGGGTCAGCATGAGCTCCAGATTGGGAGACATGATGTCATATGTCTGCAGTGGTATCTGTAGTGGTTGAAGCCACTGGAGTGGATGAGATGACGCAGGGAGCCTACAGGACAACCAGGGAAGAGAGGCCAGGAGGGGCAGCAGGGCACACTCAGCTGGACAAAATGACGGCTTCTAAGACATTAAATAGCAAAAGGGCAGCAGGGAACAAGGGGAGTGAGTGCAGTATCACAGAGTCCTGGACAGAGTCAGAAAATACAGAGGCAATGGCCACCTGTTCACAAAGGTGACACCAGGAAAGCCAGGCTTGGTGGTGGACCCCTGTAATTTCAGTACTTGTGAGGCTGAAACAGGAGGATTTCCGGCTGAAGACCAGCCTCAGCAATGTACTGAGACTTTGAGTAACCTATCAAGACCCTGTTTCAAAACAAACACAATTAAATAAATCATCAAGACAAAATGGCCTGGGGGTATAGCTGGGAGGTAGAATTCCCTGGGTTCAATCCCCAGTACCACAAAAACAAACAAACAAACAAAACAAACAACAACAACAACAAAAAAACCAGATAGTTGGGAAAAGGCTTTAAAATGTGGTTTACCCACAGAGGTCTTGGGTGGCCCTGACAAAGGCTGGTCCTCAGAGGTGACAGGCAGTTGCCAGTTGATTGCCTGTGGACTACCAAGTGGTTAGCAAGGACACTGAGCTGGTGAATGTGGGGCTCCGGCCAGGAGGGCAGAGCTCACAGACCTCCCAAGGCTGGTTATGGCTAAGGGGGCTCGCCCACTTGCCAGGGATCCTGCCATCCTCAGCCAAGGCGACCCCGGCCCCTATCTGCAAGTCCTACCGGCTTGTTTTCCGGAAACCAGATACATATTTACAGACCAAACATTCTCTGGCCAGGACGACTGGAAATGAGTGGAGCTGGGCGTTTGCGCGCCTGGAGGGGGCTCCAGCTGCGTGCGGGGGGGACGCAGCCCAACCGGACCGCGCTCAGGCAACTCTGGGGGCCCTGTGCAAGGTTTCCCTGCCGGACAGAACAGTGGCTCTAACCCGGGAGCCCAGCCGTGGAGGAACAGACCGGCGGAGAGGGGTGCCTGCCGTACCCGATAGGCGATAGGCGTGGCGGGCCATGCTGCGGGCGGGCGGCGCTACTGCGGGACCTGGGAGCTCTGCCCGGGAAGCTGCTCTGAACTGCTGTTGTTTGCGCTGGGCCGTTTGCTTTTGGGATTTCTCCAATGCAGATGGAGTCAAGGGGGCCGCTATCCCGGGGGACAGTGATTCCATTGGAAGCTGCCCTTTGACAAGACACACACATGACCTTTGACTAAAATGGCTTTGGGGAAGGAAAGTGTCGGGAGGCTGAAGACGAGTATCGGGCACAGCCATCGCCCTCCCACCCCCAACAGCGCCTAGTTAATTTTTCATCTTCAAGGAGAGTCCCTGAGCTTTGCTTTACCATTTTCCCTTCCTACCTTCTCTCCTTCCTTCCTTCCTTCCTTCCTTCCTTCCTTCCTTCCTTCCTTCCTTCCTTCCTTCCTTCCTTCCTTCCTTCCTTCCTTCCTTCCTTCCTACGACTCATGCCCTGTTTCAGAAGGATTTTGCTGCAGAAATGTCCTGTTGTATTATTGATAGGATCCTTGAAAGAGCATTTCCAGGCAGGGGACACTGTGTAAGTTCCTCCAACGCTTTGGGGAATATTACCGCCATTTTTATTTTTTTAATAGAACATGCTAAACTTTACAAAAGGGCTTTTCTCACCATGCTGTCATTTAGCCTCTAAACAATGCTTGGGTCGCTCTCCTGAAGCTGCATTTTACACATAAAGAAATAGAAGCTAAGCCAGCAGAGGTGGGACAACCCTCTAATCCCAGGATTTAGGAGGTTGAATCAGGAGGATGGCCCATGAGAGGCCAGCCTCAGCAATTTAGCAAGACCCTGTCTCAAAAAGGTAAAAGGGCTGGGACTGTAACTTGGTGATAGAATGCCCCTGGGTGAGAGAGAAAGAACACCCTGGAGAAAAAAATTTGCCCTGTACTCAACCAGAGGGTGTGGACTGGATATTGATTAAGATAACCAGTCCACATCCACTAAAACATCCACCTTGCTGCTGGGTGAACCTCCCTGACTGCATGATAATGCAATTAATACAAAGCTACTGTAGCATTGCTGTCATTTTATTACACTATAAAAGTATTGGGAAGCTGGGTGTGGTGGCCAACGCTTCTAATCCCAGTACTTGGGAAGCTAAAACCAGAGGATCCCAGTTCATGGCCAGCCTCAGCTACTTAGTGAGATCCTCTACAACTCACTGAGACCCTGTTTCAAAATAAAGTATAAAAAATAGGACTGGACTGGGGGTGTAGCTCAGAGGTAAAATGCCCCTGGGTTCAATCCTCAGTACTGCAAAAGAAAAAAAAAGCATTGGGAATTGTTTGTGGTATAACAGTTGTTTTGGTCGTTGATATCCACAGATACTTCAAATTTATTGACTAGATTTTTATTATTATTGTCCAAATTTTTGCCTTGCTGGCTACTGAAAGGTTTTCTTAAAACAAAACAAAACAAAAAAACAACTAAGCCAAAGGGGAAGAGGCAGCAGAACTGTGAAAGGAGCACTGGACAAGTGGCCAGCATCACGGAATTTCAGCCTGATGACGGCTATGACAGAGGCCTGGGATGCCCTATCATTGATATTCTCTCTCTCTCTCTCTCTCTCTCTCTCTCTCTCTCTCTCTCTCACACACACACACACACACACACACACACACACACACACACCCCTTCTCTCTAACTCAAAGAACAGCTGAGGAACCAGGCACAGCGGTGCACACCCGTAACCCCCATACTTGGGAGATTGAGACAGGAGAACCGCAGGTTTGAGGCCAGCCTCAGCAACTTAGTGAGATCCTATTTCAAAATGAAAAATAAAAAAAATGTGGGGGGGGGGCAGGTGTTGAGAGGTGATACTTACTCTGAATTTTGAAGGACATGAATGAATAAGCCAAGAGAAGAGGAGGCAGAACATTATTGCCCCAGGCAACACACACACACACACACACACACACACACACACACACACACACACACATACACACACACAATCTGTCCCTGTGCACTGGGCAACTGAAAACACAGGAGGAAATCTGGTGGATTTCATCCTGCAGCATCCAATGGGTTAAGAGAAGGAGCCCTGTGTTGTTAGCTGGCAAGGAAAGGATGCAGGGGTCACACATTCTTCTGCACCAAAAAAAAAAAAAAAAAAAAAAGTATTATCATCATAGCTTGGTGGTTGTGGGCACTCACTTCATCAGACAGATGCACTTTCTTTTTCTTCCTAACTACAAAAATGTGAGCAATATATTTAACCTCTGCAAGCCTCATTTTCTCAACAGTTAAATGGGGATTGTGGTATATGCTATGAGGATTACATGAAATTGTGTAGATGAAACCCTCAGCCTTTCTTCAGGAATAGTGTGTTGTGTGTGTGTGTGTGTGTGTGTGTGTGTGTGTGTGTGTGTGTTATTGGGAATTGAACCCACAGGCATTTACCTCTGAGCTACATCCCTTGTTTTACTTTTTTTATTTTTATTTTTATTTTTTTTTTTTGCGGCACTGGGGATTGAACTCAGGGGCATTCTACCTCCGAGCTACACCCCCAGCCCTATTTTTTTATTCTTTATTTTGAAACCAGGTCTCGCTAAGTTGTGGAGTGCCTCACTAGGTAGCTGAGGCTGGCCTCGAACCCGGATCCTCTGGTCTCAGCCTCCCGAATGCTGGGATTACAAGCGTGCGCCACCACGCCCGGCTCCTTGTTTTATTTTAAAACAAGGTCTTGCTAAGTTGCCGAGGTCTCCCTAAACTGCTGAGGCTGGCCTCGAACCTGCTACCCTGTCTCAGTCTCCCAAGTACTGGGGTTATGGGTGTGCACTGCCACATGCCCGGCTTCAGGGCTGGTCTTAATCAAAGGTAGCTCGTGTTGTATTTTAAAGCACTTTCACGTGTGCAGTCCTCCCCCAGAGTGACAGGGTCCTCCCTTTCCTCCATGTCTCAAATCTCTTCTTCCTCCATCCTCCTGTCTTCAGATTTGGACTCCTTGGAGGTTTGTCCCTTGCTCCTTCCTCTTCTTACCTTCGAGCTCCTCCTTGACACGGCTTCCTTTCTGTCCCAGTCTAAACTTCAATGTCAACTCAGTCTTTCTCTCGCTCCTTCCAGCTCAGCGTGTCCCTTGTCCATTGTGCTGTGGTGACAGTGTGTCTGTGGCCTCCCCTGGGCCCTGCACACCACTGCAGTGCTCACAAGTGTCCCTAACAGCCACCTCCCTGATGATGCGGTCTCTCTCCCCTCAGTCCTCACAAGTGTCCCCTGACAGCCACCTCCCTGATGATGCGGTCTCACCTCCCACAGGCCTCAGCCAACAGTGGCCTCTCCTCCAGAAGAGCACTGTGGCCACCGGGAGGGCTCACCTCCTGTCCTCCTCCTGCCCACCTCAGAGCTGCTTCCTCTGCTGCATTCCCTCTCTTCCCATGGTCTCTGGAATGTTTCTGCAGCAAGCCCTTCCTTCCAGTTTCTTCTCTCCTGGTTTCCTTAGTTCATTCATTCAGTAGACACGCATGTAACAACTATTACAGGCCACTCGGCATCATGATTCTGGGTATACAAGGATAAATACGGTTCCACAGCATACAAAGATGTTCCTTACGTGCCTCCCACAGGATGACCTTCATTTTTCTTAACGTGGTCTGAATATGTGCCTGTTCCTTGTATTAACCACACACACACACACACACACACACACACACACGTGTCCACTGCCAAGAATGTGCTTCCCAGGGATCCTCCACAGCCAGCTGCTCCTCCAAGGTTAGGTCTTGACATAGTGCCACCTCCTCAGAGAGACTTCCCTGACCACCACTCTGGGGAGCTTCGGGACTGGCAGCTGTTGACCTACGTAGTTTCCTTCCTACCATTTATCCCAGGTCCCAGTGAGAGACTCCTCAGTCGGCTTCAATTTTCTGTTGCTCCTACTCATCTGAATCTTGAGGAGGACTAGGAATTCTTATTCAGTGCCATAGCTGCAGTACCCGGGGTGTAGCTAGTAAGTCCCTAGGGAACATTTGTTCATTGTATTCTCCCAAGCACCAGGAACATCCTCACCTTTTGTTTTTAATTTTTCCTCATGTCCATCATAAAGCCTATGGATTTTTGACATTGACTACAATTAGAATCTTCTGACAAACTTTAAAAAATCCTGATGCCAGCCACGCTTGATGGCGCATGCTTGTAATCCCAGCACAAGGGAGGCTGACATAGGAGGATTGCTGGATCAAGGACAGCCTCAGCAAGTAGTGAGAGCCTCATCAACCTAGCAAGACCCTGTTTCCAAATAAAAATAAATAGGGTTGGGGTGTAGCTTAGAGGTGGAATGCCCCTGGATTCAGTTGCCTGTATCACACACACACACACACACACACACACACAATTAATGCCCAAAGACCAATGAAACCAGTTTTACATGGATAAGATCCAGGCAATTCCAAAAGCCAAGGCAATTCCTAGCCTCTGCATGACACACAGGTGATGCTCAATGAAGCAATGATGGGTGCATGGATGAATAATTCAAAAAAAGTCATTTAGCACCCACATATCTTGCAACCTCCCCCAAAGGAGCCCTATCTTATCACTTCTCCAAGCTTTCACCTGCTTCTATCTCTACCCAAAACACCCACACCTATGGAGTTTCCCTGCTGGCCTCTGTAGTTGAATCTGAGTTTAGGCTCAAAACACCCTCCTCTCTGCTCGCACACATCCTTTATGAGAGTGGTCCTCGCGCTTCCCACGGCCGTGTCATGATTGTCTCCACCTCGAGCTCTTTCCTCACTGTCCCATGTGCAGCAGAATGCTGAGCCAGGAATGGCCGTCCATGGATAGGGAAAAATCAATAAGTTAATGGGGCAGAGCATGGAATGAATTTTTAGAGATACTCCACTTTCATTTCTTAGCTTTTGGTTTATGTTAATGGCTTTATTGAGACATAGTCACATGGCATAGAATTCACTATTTTACACTGTACAAGCCAATGTTTCTAGGATATTCAAAGAAATATATAACCATTAGCACAATTGATATTAGGACATTTCATCATTCCAAAAACAAACAAATAAACAAATAACTCCAGACCCATTAACATCCATTTCTCAGTCTGGTAATCTCTAACAGAGATAGTCTTTTGTTTCTGTAGGGTTACCTATTCTGTTCATTTCCTATAAGTGGAATTATCTAATACCTGGCATTAGATGTCACTTGTGAAAAGCATTTGACCATGAGTATCTGTTTCTTTTTGTTTTGTTTTGTTTTTACTGGGGATTGAACCCAGGTTCATTCTATCTCTAACTACACTCCCAGCCCTTTTAATTTATTATTTTGAGACAGCATCTCACTAAGTTGCTGAGGGCCTTGCTAAGTTGCTGAGGTTGGCCTCAAACTTGTGATCCTCCCGTCTCAGCCTCCTAAGTACTGGGATACAAGCATGTGCCACCACACCCTGCTGAGTATCCACTTCATATAAAGGAGAGGTGGTGGAATATTGCTTTTGGCAGAGATCTTGGAGGGCATTTCAAGGTGATATTTCTTAGTATTGCACAGTGGCCTAGTAAATTATCCAAGTTTCCAAAAGAGAAGATAAGGGTAAGAGGGAGAGAGAAACTTAGCTACACCAGTCACAACAGAAGAGCAGGAAAGGGGGGGATGGGCCATTTGGGCAGAACCTACTGTGCCATCAGGACCCCAGGCTGAGGGCAAACTTTATGAGTCAGACTCTACTTTTGCTACATAAAAGCTGTAACTCTTTGGGTTCTATTTCCTCATCTCTAAAAAGGGGACAAGAATTATTCCTACCTTACAGGCTCCATTTTATTTTATTTCATTTTATTTTATTTTATTTTATTTTTGGTACTGGGGATTGAACTCGGGGGCATTCTACCTCCGAGCTATACCCCCAGCCCTATTTTTTATTCTTTTATTTTGAAACAGGGTCTCACTAAGTTGCAGAGTGCCTCACTAGGTAGCTGAGGCTGGCCGAGAACCTGGATCCTCCAGTCTTAGCCTCCCGAATGCTGGGATTACAAGCGTGCACCACCACGCCCGGCTACAGGCTCCATTTTATAAACTATTGTGACAGGTAAATGCGAGGATGTGTGTGCAAGTGCATAGTAGGACACCAGGGATCTTGTAAATGCTACATGTGCCTTTATATGTCTAGGTTTTTTCCCACAGCTGTTTATATTGTTTATATATTGTTTTTCTAAGCAGTGTGTATGTGTGTGTGTGTGTTTGTGTGTGTGTGTGTGTTTGTGTGTGTGTATGTGTGTGTGCCCATGCTGCTGGGGATTGAATCCAGGGGCACTGTATTTCCAAGCTACATCTCCAGTCCTATATTAGTTTTTATTGGCAAACAGGGTCTTGATAAATTGCTGAGGGCTTCAGTAAATTGCTGAGTCTGGCTTTGAACCTGCAATCCTCCTGTCTCTGCCTCCCAAGTATTGAGATTATAGTCATATGCTACCATGCCCAGCTTCTAAGAAAATTTTAATATGAAAGGAATTTTGATGCTTTAAAAAACATCGCAAACCATTATTTTAGGAAACCTTCACACACCATGCAGATGTCCACGCTGAATGATTCAGTGAGTCCCTTAAAGGGACTTTCCATTAAAGAGTACTCTTCAGCCTCAGATAAATCTTGTTACAGCCCCAAGTCTTCAGCTGATCTTGCTGAAGCTGAAGAATAATTAGTGATAGAAAATGAGAGGAAAAAAGGGTTAGGTCTATTCCCAGCACAAAACACTGATCAAAAGAACCTACTTCTCTCCACCAAATGTTCATCTGTGCCAGCAGCAGGCAGAACACACTGGCTTTGTGGACCTCAGGTCTTGCCCTCTCATCTGTGCTCCTGTCCCACAACATCTTAATTTTCCTTCCAGTATTCTTTTGCACCAGATCGGCCTGTAGTATCCTCTGCTAAGCCCTCCTGGGGCGTCTCTTAAATACAGCTGAAGTCAGCACTGGGGTGGCCAGCCCTCAGAGGCAAGGTGATGCTGGGACACAACCACGTGTCTGTGTCAGCCACTGCTCAGGTGGTCAGGGGAGACAAACATCCTGCAAGCGTCAGGGGAGCCATTCTTGGGTGTGAGCATCGAGTGTCTATTAAAGTTAAGGAAGGTAATTAGTGCACCTTCTTCTGGCCTGCATTGTTTTGAATCGCCTTTCCTGCACATCTGAAAACCTCTGCTCAGTTTCAGCTCCACTGTTCTTCTTGCCTTATTCACTGTGATTCCCCAGAGAGGACAGTGCTACAGCCAGGGTCCATTTACCACCTGTGTCCACGGCCATCTCTGCTGCCACACTTGAACAACTGCAAAATCAGGACCTTTCATTTATCTTTGTGTCTCCTGCTCTAGCCCTGGTCTAGGACAAGGTGGCTGATTTTTATCTTTATTTTACAGATATCTCCAGACCCTACCGTGTACTTACACTTCAGAATGCAAACACTTCACAGGAACATGGAAGTGTAACTCTGAAAGGAATTTCAGAAATAGGACAAGAAGCCGGAGAGTATCTCTTCAAGTGTCCCAAAGCCCCTGGTGACAGACCTTGTTCTTTTATGGCAAGGATATTTCCTTTGGGTAAAATAACAGATTGATTTAAACTTGGCCAGAAAACCAGAGAAAATCTAATGGTGATTTTGTTCACTAATGCTTTCTCTACCTCAAAGCACCCTGAGTTGGCAGTTGGGGATGTTCACACGGAGGATCCAGATTTGCAGCGTGGCTGATTCCATGATTATCTTCCTCTCTGTGTTTCCCCCGCTGCGCTGGCTCCTGATCTTTCACCCACGCCAGACTGATCAGGGCCTGTGAAAATTTAACTTGGTGGGATTGCACAACCTTGAGAGTTTGAATTGCTCTTTGGAGAAATGAATGAGATTCTTCAATAGTTTCATGAAAATGTTGCCAGTGGGAAGAGAAATGGAGCAAATTATCATGAACAAAAATGTCCTCAACAGGCTTAGGTAAGATTATTACACAAATAAAGAAAGGAGGGAACACTTATCTGGGCCAGGTTGGGCACTGATAGCATCTTGTTCTGTTTCTCTTTCTCCTCTTTTAAGAATCTCTTTCCAGAATTGGGCAGAGTTTGCACTCCTGTAATCCCAGGACTTGTGAGGCTGAGACAGGAGGATCAGAGGTTCGAGGCCAGTCTCCAACACTCAGTGGGACCCTATTTCCAAGTTAAAAAATAAAATAGGGTTGGTAGAGTAACTCAGAAGTAGACTGCCCCTGGTTCAATCCCCTATATCACACACACACACACACACACACACACACACACACACACACACACATGAATCTTCCCCTTTTGGACATGATGGATATAATCACTACCTTAATTGAAGTGATGGATTCATAGGTGTTTGTGCATGTCCAAACACAACAGATTTTACACATTAAATGTGTGCAGTTTTACATATATATTGGTTGTCCTCAAATAAAGCTGTTATATAGAGAAAGAACCTAATAGACAGGAGGATCACAGGTTCGAGGCCAGCCTCAGCTACTTAGTGAGGTCCTCCGCAACTTAGTGAGGCCCTGTTTCAAAATAAAGAATAAAAATAGGACTGAGGGTATAGTTCACAGGTAGAATGCCCCTGGGTTCCATCCCCGGTACCGGAAAATAAATAGATAAATAACCTATTTCCTTGTTGAGTCAAAATCATAGTCCATCAAATCCACTGCTCTGTGTCTCTCGCCAAGGCAAGTTCTTGGTGAGAAAGGGCAAGCCTGCTCCCGGAAGGCTGCTGAGGAGCCTTTTCTCAATCAGTCCTGATAACATGAACTCCAATGAATGCCACTACTCAGGTCAGGTGTTATAGTTAGGCATAAAATGTCCTCTAAGGGCATTTATCAATGGTTGGGCTGGTGTAATTGAGTCATGAAGGTTGTAATCCCAGCAGTGGATAAATCTATCTTAATGGATTTATCTGAGTGGTGACCCGGGCCAGTAGGGTGTTGCTGGAGGTAGGTCCTTGGGGGTGTGGCCTCGGGGATCATATACATGGCTCCTTCTCCCCTTGCTCTCTCTCTTGTTCTGGCCTCCATGATGTGACAAGCACAGCCCATGTGCTCTTCCTCTCTTTGCCTCCCATGGCTCTGCCCTGAGTCCCCAGCCTCACATGGACCTGAAACCGTAAGAAAATAAATCTTCTCTCCTAAGTTCCATGGTCAATCTTTTAGATTATAACTGCAAGAATGCTGACTTGAACACCAGGCCACCATCTTCTCTTACCTGGACGACGGAGCAGGTCTCCTAACCATCGTCCTCAACTCCAATTTGAAGTCCTCTAACAAACTTTCCATGCTGCAGTCACAGAAATCTTCCTAAAGTTCTAATCTGACCACCTAATTCCTCTGCTAATGCTCTGCAGGGTTTTCCATTGTCCTAAAGATAAAGCACCAAGTCCCTGACCAGGGTTAGCAGTAACCTGGTCAAGGTTGCTGCGTACAGACAAGGACCATGAGTTAAGGGGTTGAATGAGGCAGGAACCCAGCCCATGCGCCACATGCCAACCTGTTAGCCAAGGCAGTGGTCCACTCTTGCCTAAGACCCAGCTGGGGCTACAGGAGCTTCTTGGAAGGTCTGTTACCTCCTGCTAAAGGCTCAGATCTAACCACCCCTCCCTTGCTTCCAACCTGCTGTTAGCACTATAATCTCATCACATCAGCATCACAAAATTGCTCTGCCTTCCAGCTTTACCTCTCCTGGGCTTCTTTCCAAAGGATTTGAAGTCAGAATATTATAGCAATACATTCATATCTGTAGCACAAGAGCTGAATTGTGGAACCAACCTAGGTTTCCATTTATTCACAGATGAATGGATCACAAAACTTTAGTATATTCATACAACTGAATTTTACTCAACCATAAAGAAAACAAAATTATGTCATTTGCAGGGAAATGGATGGAAACTGAGAATATTGTGCTAAGTGAGATTAGCTCGTCTCAGAAAATGAATAGCTGTATGTTTTATCTCATATGTGGAAGCTAGATGGAAATTGGGAAACAGAAGAGACCTCAGATAGAAAAAGAGGGACTCCGATGGAGTGATGGAGGGGGTTTAGGACAGGGAGGAGGGGATATATAGATGTATATAAGGTAACAGTTTAAATAATACTTTGTATGTATATGAAGTTATCAATGCCAATCTCAGTGGCACATATGGGAAGGAGAGGGAGGAGAGGAGGATCCAGCGGGAGATGACCAGGTGTCGTGGGCCTGCACATTTCTATCACTCTATATCTCAGTGTGATGTACAATTACAATGCACCGATAAAGTATTTTTTTAAATTGCTCTTTCTTCAGATCCTCACACAACATTCCCCTCTGTTTGAACCTCTTTTCCTCCCTCTCTTCATCTCGGTAAGTCACATTCTTATTTCTGCTCTCCACTTACACATCTCCCTCTCTGAGTTTCTGGGACTGCGTGAGGTGCCCCAAGCACAATGTATTCCTCATACTAGAGCTGTCTTCCTAGAGGCTTATAATTGCCTATTATCTGTCTCTCCTTGAAAACAGGGCTTGCCCTAAGTTACTTCGTAACCCCTTTGTCTAGATATTCAATAGACACACGTTGATCCAAGAGGCAAATGCATAAATGGATGGGCACATGAATAGGTTTAAAAGTTTGAATCCATGTTTCTTGCTACCTACTGCTCTGTTTTTGTCTTAAGCAGCTTTTTTTTATCTGTCTTCACAGAAAGCACTTGAAGAGGTGGAGTTCTAGGAATTGGTAATTTATATTAGTTCATCCAAAGCCACAGTCTTCCAGATTTCATAGACTACAAATGTCAGACTTTTTTCCTTTCAGTCTTGATATCTCCCAATGAAAACATGCTGGTCTTTTTGAAGTCTCTTTACCCCTGGGCCTGCCCACCGTGCCCCAACATGGCACCCAATGCTATGCAGTGGAAATTCTTGACTGCCTTACTGAGGAGTTGAGTATTCACCCTGAAGGTAAGGAGTCCATGAAGAGCTTCAAGCAAGGGGTGACATGTGTGCACATTTGTGTTTCCAGTAATCTCTCTGGTAGAGTAAGGAATATGAGAGCCTGGGGCCAGAGCTGAGAGAAACAGAGAGAGAGAGAGAGAGAGAGAGAGAGAGAGAGAGAGAGAGAGAGAGAGAGAGAGAGAGAGAGAGAGAGAGAGAGAGAGAGAGAGAGAGAGAGAGAGAGAGAGAGAGAGAGAGAGAGAGAGAGAGAGAGAGAGAGAGAGAGAGAGAGAGAGAAAGAGAGAGAACCCCAAACCAAGAAGGGATGGTGGCAGTGAAGATGAAGATGAAGAATCAGAGACATTTAGGAGGAAATAATGTCATGGACTTTATTAAATATGGATGGAGATTGGCAGAGGGAGAGAAACTAGGGATAATTCCAGAATTATTTAGTTTCCACAAGTGGGTCCCTAGTGGTGCTATCATCTGACCTCAGGATTGTGGAAAAGGTAGTGAGTTTACTTTAAAATGTATTCAGCATTAGAAATAATGGTAGTAACCATATGTGTTTACCAGCTTCCGCATGCCTATACATAATAGATGTTCAAATAATTGTTAAATTAGATTGTTGAATAAAAGGCACAGTACATCCTAGTTATAGAATTTCCAATATCTCTAATTTCCTCTATTACTGGTGTGCTTTTTGTAAAATTCTATGAAAGACTCATCCGACCATACTGCTCTCATATAACATAACACAATATTTATCCCTATGACAAGCTAAGAAATTTCAACTCCCTGGAAAGTATGACTAAGAAATTTTACTGCAATAATAATTTTCACCAAGTGGTCGAAGGAATCAGGAAAAGCGATAGTTATTAGAGCAACCACAAATTGGTCCAGAGCTACATTTGGCTTCTCATTTCACTACAAATTTCAGAGAAGCCATAAAAGATTCGAGCGAAATCTGGTTGGTTGATGAGAACCATGTGAAGGCAGCCCCCAAGAGGCACGTGTTTCACATTTCCTACTCGCAAGGCTGCCAAGTCTTAATGGTCATCTGCCCTGTGATAGTCCAGAAAACAGTCACCCCAGCTGGCCCTTGGAAGGACAGGACCTGGGTCAGGAGTGTCCAGCCACTCCAGGACTCCCATAGACAATTACCCCGAAAGTCCCAGGCAGAATGGAGGTTCACACTCCACTTTCTCTATCACCCCTCCCACGAGGAACGTTCCCTGCATGCCCCCACCCCCAGCCTGCTCCCTGCTCCCCCCTGGGTCAGAAGAGAAGCAGCTTGGGGGTGCAGCCTCCCCCAGGAGAGCACTGCTGCCTCATCCTCCACCTCCCTCCTCCCTCTCCACAGCACAAGTTCCAGAACAGAACAGGCCCAGGCTGTTGGGGCCAGAAAGTCCCAAATTAAACCAAAGTCTACCATTTTCTTTGAGGAATTCACAGAACCTCTTTGTGCCTCAGTTTCCTTCATACACAAAACAAGGATGAGTCCTACTTTGAAGAGGGTTATGAAGATTGGCTGGGTAATTTGTGTGAAATACATACATGTATATGATGTTCACAAAAGTGCTTGGACCTCTCTTGTCCCCTTCTTTATGAGCAAGTAGGAGGCAAATTGTCACTGGACACAGGACCCGCCCCTCACGGAAGTCCCCAGGGAATGGGACCAGTTCACACAGCAACTTCTTTTTTGAATCTTACTGTATTTTTTTAGAATTTTTATCTGCATTATAGAAATCATACGAATAGCAATATTATATAAATATTTACTATTACACATAGTAAACATTTACATATATTTACTACATATTAAATTTTACACATAATAAAAAATTCAAATAGAACAAAAGGATAGAAAAAATTTTAATTTATTTCGTGTGTGTGTGTGTGTGTGTGTGTGTGTGTGTGTGTGTGTGTGTGTTACTGGCGATTGAGCCCAGGGGCATTTTACTTCCAAGCTATACCTCCAACACTTTTTAAAATTTTTTGTTTTGAAACAGAATCTCCCTAGGTTGCTGAGAGTCCTACTAAATTGCTGAGACTGGTCATGAACCTGTGATCCTCCTGTCTCAGTTTCTTAAGTACAGGCATGCACCATGTACTTTTTTCATACTTTTGTTGGTGCATTATAGTCCCATAGTCTCACATCATAATGTAGCGAATAGTAATAGTGACATACGTGCACACAGCACTTGGTCAGTTTTCCCTCCCGGGTCCCTCTCTGCTCCCCATTTCCCTATATATAATATTGAGATTGGGATTGGTATTCTGACATACTAGGATACCATGATTTTAAAAAATATCTCTATTTAGTCCAGATTATGAGTCCACTGCTTAGAACTAACTTGTGTCAAATCTTTATTCTCTCTCCTTTTAGAAATTTCCCATGTATAAACACTCTCACAAATCTTTCTGTGAATGAATATTTTTACCCTTTATTGAACTTCCTTCTGTCTCCCTTTACAATGCACAATGCAATCTTTCCATTTCGGCACAGGTAACATCACCCCATAGCTGTCTGGTGTTACACACAATGGGTTACTGCTTCATCTTGGACCTCACTAGTCCCCCTGTGGTAGATTTTTAGACTGTTGCCTATTGCTTATTATTCTGAGTTGGCAAGTATCTGAGAACATCACTGTAGAACTGTCTAGTAAACACAGAGCTGCAGGGTCAAAGGGTACATGTCTTTAAAATCTGACAGCTATTTTCAACTTAGCCATTAAAAAAAAGCACCTATTTATATTCCAACCTCGAGAGCATGTGGAGACTGTGTTTCCACATATGCTTGAGATCATTCTGTTATCAAGCTTTTAAATCTTGGCCAATCTGATAAGTGGACGTTATTTCCTAGTTTTGACTTATGTTTCTCTGAGTAAAGATGAGCAGAGGCTGTGATATTTATCAAGCACATGCACTTCTTTCTCTGAGAATGACTTTTTTATTTTCTTTGCCAACTTTTCTATTCATCTATGCTTCTTTCCTGGTTCATGAGAGTTCTTTATATATTAAGAAAATGGGCAAGCTGACCACTCTTTTTTTTTTATGGCTTCTGAAGAGGCCCTTGAAGAACTCATAAGTTAGCCGGGTGTGGTAGTGCACGCTTGTAATCCCAGCATTTGGGAGGCTGAGACTGGGAGGATCTGGGTTCGAGGCCAGCCTCAGCTACCTAGTGAGGCACTCTGCAACTTAGTGAGACCCTGTTTCAAAATAAAGAATAAAAAATAGGGCTGGGGGTATAGCTTGGAGGTATAATGCTCCTGAGTTCAATCCCCAGTACTGCAAAAAAAAAACAACAACAACAAAAAAAAACCTCATAAGTTGGTGTTTGGAGTTAATATAATTGAGTCTTGCGGGTTGTAATCCCATTGTAATGGAGTTATCTGGGTGGTGGCTGGAGGGGGTGGATCCCGGGGGTGTGGCCTGTATATGGGGATTATATATGGGGATTATATATGGCTCCTCCTCCTCTTCCTCCTGCTCTCTTTCTCTGGCTTCCCGCCTCCATGATGTGAGGAGCACAGCCCATGTGCTTCCTCCCTCTCTCTGCCTCCTACCATCATGCCCTGAGAGCTGAGGTCCCCGACCTCAGAGGGACTGAACCGTAAGAAAAGAAATCTTCTTTCCTCTAAGTTATGTGGTCAGGTCTTTAGATTATGGCAGCAAAAATGCTGACCAGAACAGCTTCTGAGCTCTAGCCAACACCTAGAAAAGTCCTTTCTTCTTCAATATTATTTTAAAATCTACTCATGCTTTCTTTCACACTTTTTTTTTTTTTTTTTTTTGGTACTGGGGATTGAACCCAGGGGCATTCTAACTCTGAACCTCTGAGCTACACCCCCAGCCCTATTTTTTATTCTTTATTTTGAAACAGAGTCTCCCTCAGTTGCGGAGGGCCTCACTAGGTAGCTGAGGCTGGCCTCAAACTCGGATCCTCCTGTCTCAGCCTCCTGAATGCTGGGATTACAAGTGTGTGTCACCACACCTGGCTTCTTTCATATTTTTATGACTTCCTATTTATGTTCATGTTTTTGAAATATCAAGAATTTATTTTACTATATGGTATGTGATACAGGTTTTATTTTATGACTCATTGTGTTTTTTTCTTAAAAACTTATTTTGTTCTCATGTAAATTTATTGACAATTCCATTGTCTTTAAGTTTTAATGTGCAGTCTGCCTTTATCTTCTCTAATATAGCTGCATTTCTTTTTTTCTTTATAGAGAACTGATCGATGGAAGAGCAAGGAGATCTATGTCAGACATAGTGGAGTCTTGTAGGTCACAGGATTGTGTGTGCGTGAGTGTGTCTGTGTACCTGTGCACACCTGTCTATGTTAATCAGCTCTCTCTGATATGACTCTACCTGCCCTCGGACAGGGTGAATTACTCTGAGAATTGCTGGAAAGAGGGCACGTTTGCAGGATTCTCTTTTGAATCTATTTCCCATGTTACCCCACTGGTGGAACAGCGACACGGATGCTTGTCCAGGCAATTGCTGTTTGAGGCATTATTGGCTGGTCAGTGATGCTCTGCCTCCTGATGGAATCCTTATGGAAAAATGGATTTACTGTTAGTGTCTTTCCCCAGTTACACCCTCATCTTCCTGTGGTTAGCAACTATTCTTCAGCGTTTAGAAATGATGAGCATTTTCTAAATTCTTTAAAGATCCAATTTAATTTCTTTTATTAGTTTTGGAAGATAGAGGTAAAGTAAAAATGGCCTCTCTTGTTTTTAACTAGAATTTCTCCATTTAAGACAGTTAAGCAGGGGAGAATATATTGATCAATTAGGGGAAATCAATAGGAGGTCAATTTGGCCATAAAGAATAGAAGAGAAGTAAAGCAAGCCTGGTAGAAGTAATAATGGGGAGGGAAGAGAGTCTGAAAGCCAATTCATAGCACTTGTAAATAATTTTTAAAAGAGGAGCTTAAGAGAAGAAAGAAAGTAACTTGCCAGGGTTGGTCATACATTAACTGAAGTAAGAAATACAGCAGAAAGCGTTAACTTTTTGATTTGTCAAAGTGCTTGGGACATTCAGAGAATGATACCAAGCAGGCTGTTGGAAATAAAGACCAGAGCCAAAGCAATGGTTTAAAGGTCACCATTAGCTGGGCATGGTGGCGCACACCTGTAATCCCATACTTGGGAGGCTGAGACAAGAAGATCCTAGGTTCACAGCCAGCTTCAGTAATTTATTGAGACCCTCAACAACTTAGACTCTGTTTCACATAAAAAATAAAATAGGGTTAGGGGTGTAGCTTGGAGGTAGAATGCCTGTGGGTTCAACCTCCAATACCAGAAAAAAATAAGTAAAAGATACCATTAGGTTGAAGGTAGCTGGACCCAGGATATAGATTACTTTGCCAAGAGAGAATAAAGTAAGAAGAGGGTAAAGATGGAAACTGAAGAACACCAGTCCTCATACAGGGATGGGTGGAGGGAGGGAGCTGAATCCACAAAGTTGGAATTGTAAAGATGGGAAGAAAACACCCAGACAGTGACATTGTGAGAACGCCTCAGGAGAGAGGCACCAAGGAAGGCATCACAGTGCGCAGGGCAGCTGCTGAACAGGGCTGTAAAACATGCTCTGCACGTTGTCCACTGAGTCTGGCAACAGATCAGAGAGCTTCTGAGAAAAGGGAGGAGAGTAGAGGGAAAATGGCCACTGACCTAACGTGTCTAATGCAGACCAGGCGACGTTCTCGTGTTTGCAGGGCACTCCACGTATCTTCACGAAATCCCCAGGAGAGAGGACATCCCATAACCAACACTGACCAATCCTCGTATGACCATGCAGGAGCTAAGGATGCAGCTGGATTTACACACAGCCTGTCTTGTTTTCAAAGAACTCTTATTTCCATTGTGTTACCTTTCAAGTAAAATTATATTAAAGAAACAAATGTCTATAGTCTTAAATAACATCATCCATATTCAGATCATAATTTCCTAAATTATTCCTAGTAGAATTTTTTTTCCTGGATTTCTTTTGCAAATTCTGACATCTTTTATTTTATTTTATTTTTTGGTACTGGGCCCTTTTTTTTTTGAGACAGGGTCTCACTAATTTGCTAAGAGCCTTGCTAAACTGCTGAAGCTAGCCTCAAACCTGTGATCTGAGCCTCCCAAGTACTGGGATTACATCTGTGCACCACTGTACCTGGCACCACTAAGACTCCCACTAGGGCTGTGTTGGTATGATATGAGTTTATCCGCCTTCCTCCGGCAAGGCAAATCACCACCACACTGGCTTCATTCCTGGCAAGGGTAAGAGCACAATAGATGGTAACTAAATTAACAGAGGGCACAAAACTAGTGGCAAAGGGCAACAATGCAAGACTCTGTGCTTTCCCTGCATGCTCTTTAACAGAAAATGTTTTCTTTTCTTTTCTTCTTCTTTTTTTTTTTTTTTTGTGGTACTGGGGATTGAGCCCAGGGGCATTCTACTTCTAAGCTACATGCCCAGTCCTAGTTTTCATTCTTTATTTTTGAAACAGGGTCTCACTAAGTTGTGGAGGGCCTTACTAAGTAGCTGAGGCTGGCCTTGAACCTGCAATCCTCCTGTCTCAGCCTCCCAAGTACTGGGATTACAAGTGCACGCCACCACGCCCAGCATAGAAAATGTTTGCTACTACTGGAAAACATTATGTTAAGTGAGATTAGCCAGTCACAAAGAGTAAGGAACCAGATGTTTTCCCTAATATGCGGATGCTAGGGAGAAGATGGGGCATAAGAGGGTCTTCAGATGGAAAAGGAGAGACCCTCGATAAACAATGAAGTTGATTTAACCGAAAGGGATTGACGGGGCGGGGCACCCTAATGTACATCAAGGTTACTCACTACATTGAACCTGAGAGGGAGGGCGAGGGAGCGGGGTGGGAATTGGGGGAAGGGGTCAAATGAAAAATGCGGGCACATATGTCGTTTTCAATTTGTACCTAACAAAGATGTCTGCTTACATTGTATGAATAATAAAAAAATAAAAATAAAAATAAAAAAAGAAAATATTTGCTACTGAGTTGCTTACTCATCTCCAACTGTGTTGGAGAAAGATGAACATGCAAACTTTCTCAACCTGAGAAAGGACACTAATTACTCCTTGAAGGTATCTTCTTATCTCCCGGATTCCCTTCTCCTATTCTGTCCTATTTCTGCTCCTCTGTGCTCCAGGTCGCAGGTGCTCAATGGATGCTCCTTTGTCTGACCTGTGTTTGGCCAGGCAGAAGACACTGTGGGTATGTGTTTGTTTATTGGTACTGGGGATTGAACCCAAGGGAGTTCTTCCTCTGAGCTACACCCTTAGATATTTTTGAGTTTTGTTTTTTGTTTATGTTTTAAAATAGAGTCTTGCTAGGTAGTGGAGAGTTTCCCTAAATTGCTGAGACTGTCCTTGAACCTGAGATCCTGCTGACTCAGCCTTTCGAGTACTGGGATGACACAAATGCACCACCACGTCCAGCTCCTGCGGGTAGTTTTATAACCAAATTGCCTTCCTAAAAAAAGAGACTGAAAACACACCAAGACTGGAGTACATAATTCACACTCAATTGTGTTATGCTTAACTGATTCTAAACCCATCAACTAGTGATAATAGACTAAAGGGAGTACTAAACACTGTAGTTTTTCTAAGTAGGGGGTGAAGGTACGTTTTTTGAATATATTTATAAGGAGAAGATATTTAAGGTTCTGGAATTCCCCCATGCCTATGCTATCCAGTGAACCTCATCCTTAAACACAGAGAATCCTAGGAGGAATGGTATTTTCAGTGAGGCCACAGGGCCCCAGGTTTTATATACTCTATATTTACTATAGTTTGTTCCCAAACAACCTTAACCAGAAGGAAAGAATAAGTTGAGAGTGGTGGCTCGTGTCTATAATCACAGTACTTGAGAGGCTGAGACAGGAGGGTTGCAGGGTTGAAGCCAATCTCAGTTACTTAGTGAGACTCTGTTTCAAAACAAAACATAAAAAATAGCTCTGGGGGTATAGCTCAGAGGTAAAATGCCCTTGGGCACAATCCTCAGTACCACACACAAAAAAAAGAAAGAATAACTCCTTGTTTTGGCCTTGTAAGGTGTGCATCTATAGCTAACTGGACGGTACTTCTTTTAGTAGCATGTTTTGGAGCATAAATTTTTTCAACAGGGAAATTAAGAAGGACAATCAACAACAAACCCATGGTGGGTTGCATGCCACAAATGTGCCAGGGACTATGGCTTAATTCTTTCAATAATTCTATATGTTAAGTACTTCAATGTCACACACACACAGAGTCATCAATAGAACCAGGTCTAGTATAAAATGTACAATCTTAATCATAAGATTAAAGACTGGTGGCCCTCCCCCAGAACAATATATACATATATATATATATATATATGTATATATTGTTATATATATTGTTATATATATTGTTATATATATACATATATATTGAAATAACAACTGATCCTTTGATATTTAGATGTCCCTGTGGCCTCCTGGGGGAAAAATGACATTTCTGAACCTTCCTTGCAGCTAGCTATGGCCATGACTAAGTTTCTTTGTTTTGTTTTTGTTTGCTTCTTTTTGTGGTGCTGGAGATTGAACTCGGGGCTTCTCCTATGTTAAGCAAGGGCTCTACCACTAAGGCACGTCCCTAGTCCCATGTCTAAATTTTGACTCATGTGATATAAGCAAAAGAGGTAAATGCAGTTTCTTAAAATTATTCTTAAAAGGAGGGAGCACATCATTCTTCATCACGTCCTCCTTCCTACTGGCTGGAATTTACATGTGATTTCTGTAGCTCCAGTGGCCATTTTGGTATAGAAACTGTCTAAGTCCATTCTGTGTTGCTATAACAGCATTCCTGAGACTGGGATATTTATTTATTAAAAAAAGAAATGCATTCGTCACAGTTCTGGAGGCCAGGAAGCCTAATGTCAAAATGCTGGCTTGTGTTGAGGGCATCGCATGATGGGAGCAACAACTTGTCATCTCTGGTTCCTCTTTCTCTTCATATAAAGCCACTGATCTGATCATGGGCTCATGACCTCATCTACCCTTAATTATCTCCCAAAGGCTCCATCTCCAAATACCGTCAACATATGAATTTGGGGATTAGATTTCCAATACTTGAATTTTGGGGACACAGAGTCAAACCATAGCTGAGACCCCATATGGCAGCACAATTAGGAAGAAAGTGTCCCAGCCACCTGCACCGTGCCACCTGGCTACCACCTTGGACATCTCATATGTGGGACATCATTTCTACTAGTTTAAGCTATTGCATCTATTTATTATTTACTATAGTTGGGTCTGATTTTCACCAATACAGGAGTTTTATGATACCTCCTAATTATGATTTTTTTTTATGGTACTGGGGAATTAAACTCAGGGGCATTGTACCTCAGAGCTATACTCCCAACCCTTTATCATTATTATTATTATTATTACTATTATTATTACTATTATTAGTAGTATAATTTTTAAAAAGGGTCTCACTAGGTTGTTGAGAGTCTCCCTACACTGCTGAGACTGTCCTTGAACCTTGAACCTGCAAACTTTGTCTTGGCATCCCAAGTACTGGGATTACAGGCATGTACCACCATGCCCAGCTTATTTGATGTATTGATGTGGAATGTGAGTTACTGAATCAATAAACTGGTATTAAAAGTGATAAACACTAAAAATAAAATTACTAAAATACACTCTTCAAGGAGGTTTTAATTTAGAAGTGGAAAGGAGGTATATCAATAAGACAATAAGAAAGGAAATACCTATTATGTGCATGGAAAATTTCTGTGCATAGTTTACTTTAAATATGTTTTGGAGTGTTGTATCTGGTTTCCCTACCTGATGGGAGAGAACATGGAATGAGCCTTAATTTGGGGGGATGTTTGTTTGTTTGTTACCCTCCTCTACCAGCAAGCACTCAATAGTTGACCAGGTGATAAATATATTGTTTCGTTGATCCATGGCACTCAGGAAAAACTGTAACCTTGGCTAGTTTACTCATGGAATCTCTAATCCATGTCCTATCTTCCTCCCATTGTGTGAAAGAAAGGTAAATACTACAAGAAAATGAGCCCCAGTCTTATGCTCCCTTCCCATGTAAGATAAAGAGCACAAGCGCCAGGGACCCTTCTGTTAGCTCAGTCTCAGATAAATCCGGGGGGGGGCGGGTCTCAAGCACCTGGAGAATAAGGGGCAGGTCCTGGCTCTGCCTTCTGATCCCAGTAACCTCGAGGAGACTGTCTCACCTTCCTGGGCCTCCAGGTCCTTAATAACAATTATTGACTTGATGACAAGAGGTTTGGGCTCAAAGGTCTCCATGCTGTCATACAGCACCTGTGTTCTATGGTTAGAAGAAGCCCCAAACAAGCAGTTAGGGAACCTTGGGGATTTGCAATGGACTGAATGCTTTTGTTGCCCCAAGTTCATATGTGGAAACTCCATTCCCAACATTAGGGCGTTTGGAGATGGGGCCTTTGGAAGGTAATTAGGTTATGAGGGTGGAGCCATGGTGGTGGGATTAGTGCCCTTGGTGTCTCTCTCTCTCTCTCTCTCTCTCTCTCTCTCTCTCTCTCTCTCTCTCTCTCTCTCTCTCTCTCCCTCTCTCCCCTCCTCCCTGCTTTTTGCATGTGAGGACACAGCATAAAGGAAGATAGCCATCTGCAAGCCAGGAAGCAGGTCATCACCAGAACTTGACCATACTGGCACGTGATCTCAGAACTTCAGGAAATAAATTTCCATTGCTTAAGCCACTCAGTTCATGGCATTTTAGTTATAGCAGCCAGAGCTAATTAAGACAAGTTGAATCTGATTCTTATACTAATTCACATGGTGATCTTGAGAGAGATATGCAAACCTGCTAGCCTCAGGTTTTATACTTGTAGGGCAAGGCAGATGAACAGAATACCTTATACTATTTCAGGGAGTTCAAATTCAACTATTCTATGAATGCTGTATGAAAATTATTCTCTCCTGATGGGAAAAAAAAAAAACAAGTTAGTACTGTTAGTCTTAAGATATATGGTTTGTGGCGTTTGAAATAACTCCACTCTAGCATTCCACACTCAACCAAGGATTGCTTTCATTTGTGTATGTGGAGAGGGGGGAGAGGGTGTTGGGCATTGAACCCAGGGACTTTCTACCTCCAAGCTATACCCCAGACCTCTTTTTATTTTTTAATTTGGAAACAAGGTATTGCTAAGTTGCTAAGCTTCACTAAGTTTCTGAGGCTGGCTTTGAACCAGAGATCCTCCTTTCTCATCCTCCCAAGTACTGGGATTACAAGTGTGCACAACCATGCCCAGCAAGGGTTGCTTTTTAATTCTACCCTGTGATGATACTAAAATTGGCAGAGAAATGGAATTTTGCATTCTCTTTCATCATTTCACATAGGTCGTATAGGTCATGGCTGAGGTCAGAAATGAAAATGCTTTCTGTGGAAATAGAAGAAGCTTTAACAATCATGCAGGTCCCTGCCGTTGAGCATGACTGACAATCTTGACATCATGTCATTTCCCTTGATCTCACATCACCATTTCCTCTTATCCAATCTAAACAATTTGTCTATGTCTTTTAGAAGAAAATCATACAGCACCAAGTGTCCCTTTTTTTTACACCCTTGAAAATCTCCCTTGTAATCAATTTCAGCCTAAAGCCAGCATAGTATTGTGTGTATTTTTCCCTCTTTTAAAGCTTGTACAATGTGTACACTTTTCCAGAGCAAGACATTCTATGTCAATTCCAGGCTGTAAATAAGGACTTAGTAAACAAAACAGGGCTGGTTACCATAGCTTAGTGCCAAAAAAAATTAAAAAATCACTATCTTCATCAAACAACAAAATCCTGAGTGAATGGAAAATTTTAATGCTTTGAACTCCTTAAGTTGCTTTTCAGTTCATCAGAAGAACACACATTATTTACCTATTAAACTAGAGGGAAAAAAACAACTTATAAGTACCCCTCAATCTCCTCTCCTTCCTAAATTAAGGCTAAAATTCTGATGCTTTGTATTATCGGACAACTTTTTTTTCATATGTTGAATTACTAACACCTAGTACCTCAGAGTATGATTGTATTTAAAAACAGAGTCTTTAAAAAGGTAAGTAAGGTAGAATGAGGTCACATGGGTGAGTCTATATCCAAGATGACTGATGTCCTTATAGGAAATATAAGGAGAGTGGGACTCAGACAGCATACAGAGAAACTCTACAAGAATCCATGAAGGGAGAGAAAATAATCCTCTACAAACCAAAAAGGAGAGTCTTCAGAAGAAGCTAATCCTGATGACATTTTTTCTTTCTTGGCCCCTACCACTGAGCAGCACCTCCAGACCTTTTCATTCTGAAACAAGGTCTTATTAAGTTGCAGAGGCTGGCCTTGTACTTGCAGTCCTACTGTCTCAGCCTCACGAGTACTAGGATTATAAATGTGCACCATCATGTCCAGCTCTTCATGACGTTTTGACCTCAGGTGTTTGAAGTGTTAGTATAACATCTGACACAAAGCAAACAGTCAATGCACTTATGAATGTTGCAAAATTCAAAGCACATCTTTGATTTGACTATCATGAAAAGTATAAACTCTAAGAAAGCTCACAACATATAAAACATCATATAAATTGTTCATATGCAGTTACACAATTCAATGTAGTACACCTTAGCACATGGGTATTACCCCTTTTCTAAAAACAAGCAAAAATGGAAATCTTGCCTTTTCAATAAAAAATGAGGACTACAAAGATGCCCCTACACTTAACTTAGCATTTTTCTCTCATAAAATACTTCAGGGCATTTAGTTTTGCTTGCAAGTTGGAGGACAAGCGTCAAGGTGAAAGTGACTATTCATTACTTCTAATCCTCTTTCCACTCTCACACAAAAAAGGGATCAATTAATTTCATTTAGGCGCCCACCCCATGGAGCCCCCCCCAGGCACTGCTGCTCCTAAGGACCTTTCCCAATGATGTCACCAAGGCCTTGAGGGGTTCCTTCCTCTCCACACGTGTCTCTCTCAGAAAAGAACATTCAACATGCTCCTTTTCTTTCCTGATGGGTAATTAAAATTTTATGATAAAAGTATGGAAAATCACCCCCATTGTAGCTTTCCATCAGCTCTGCCAAAACAAAATAAAATGAAAAACAGAAAGTTGCCACAGAATTTACGGGATGTGTAAACTATTGCTACAAAATTGAAAAGGGATTTAGTGGATTCCTGAGTTACAGCAGAGTGTGTTAATGAGCTCGCTGGAGGTCTTTTTGCCCTCTACTGATGACCTTGTAGGAAGCTGTTAAGTGCCTGAAACTGCTAAATTCTCTGCTCCTTGGATCTCCAAACAAAATGATTCAGATGTGTTCACAGTGGGGATCTGCTGAACACAATTGGGATTAAAGGAGATGTGGATTACTGTCTGGGAGGAATCTATGCCTTGGTGAGGGTAGGCAAGTAGGGCTAAAGGGAATAAAAAAGGGGACCCTCTCTTCTGCTCCTGCCTCTCCAACTCAGTTGGTGAGGGTGCTCCAAACTGGTGGAGACAATTAGTACCCAGATGTCACCATCAAAATGGCCAGGTGCAACTGATGGGCTTTGTCTTCAGAGGCAACCAAGGAAGCAAATGTATCATATATCTGGTTGCTTAAAACTCAGAATTCCTGCCTCACCTCCCAGAGTCCCTCCACCAGGGACTCTCACAGTTACTATGATCAGATCACCTGGGCTTTTTAAACATGCACATTCCCGGGTCTCATACCTCTGAGAGATTGCTTAGTAGAGCCAGGGTAAAATTCATAAATTTGCATTTTTAAGAAGTAGTTTAAACCAGGTGTGGTGGCACATGCCTGTAATCCTAGTACTTGGGGGGCTGAGACAGTAGGATCACAGGTTCAAAGTAGCCTCAACAACTTAGGGCAATACTTAGCAACTTAGTGAGAATCTGTTTCAAAATAAAAAAAATAAAAAGTTCTGGTTGTGTAACTCAAAGGTAGAACACCCCTGTGTTCATCCCCCAGTACCACACACACACACAGACACACAGTGGCTCAGGCAAGATTGTGATGTAGGGGTTCTTATCATACTTTCTTCATTCCATTTGAGTAGGGAACCCAGGGCCTGGTGCATGTTAGGCAAGTGCTCTACCACCGAGCTACACACCCAGCCCAGACAATACTTACTGAAGGACTTCCCAGGACAGTGCGCCAGGCGTCAGGCGTCAGGCTCCTGTCCTTCCACAGCTGACCTGCTCCCTGCCCTGGTCACCACCTGAAGTTCACTGTCTCACCGGAAACCAGAGACCTGACACAGGTGGTAACAACTAGAAAACTTTTCTCTCCCAGAAACATTTTTAAAATTTATTTTAATGAAGGAGGGAGAAGGCGGTGGCTAGTTGAGAAAAATGCATCATGTGAAGGAAAGATGGACGCAGAAGCAACAACAAGTGCTTCAGCAGCTGATGGAGGGGGGCAGTTTGGGGCTGAGATGGGTAGTCCTGGAGGCATCTGCCCAGCAAGCAGCCCTGGGGCACTTCCACCTACCTCTCCAGAAGTCCCCCCCACCCTTGTTTCCTAATTATCACTAAAATTTCACTAAAATGCCCTCAAGTTGTCTCTCATCTCACTTTCTCCCTAATAGAACTGTGAATCTATCCTGATTTCGTTGGCATCACCAATCACCGATTTCCTTTGCAGTATTTTTTTTTTTTTAGTTTTGCCCTCCTCCAGTACAGAATATCACTGATTCACAAAGTAATAGCCTCAGTTCTCTGTTGGATTTGCTTCTCAGCCCCTGTGATATTGTAGAAAAATTCATGCAAATTGCTTCTTGTGAGCAGAAGATAGGTAATGCTGCACTGCTGATCCAGGCTGCACAAATGTGATTTGTTATTTTTGCTCATCAGGACACTAACTGTTAGAATTTCAATCGAAAGTGACTCCATCTTATGAAGATGTGTCATTTTGCAGGTCTGTTTGCTTACCGGTAATTCCCAAGTCTTGCTCAATACACCCTTCCTCCTGCTTACTGAAAATATCCCCACAATCTTACCTAAGACTTGCCTGACAAGCCCCTTGTGTAGAATCTCCCTTAACAACCCCCACTGGCAATAACTAATCATTGCTTCCTTGCCCTGAAGAATCTTCTCTTAACAACTCCTACCCCCCTTGGCAATAGCTAACCACCGCTCCCCTCACTCAATAGAATCCCCCCTTAAACAACTCGTATAAAATTCTAGTATGTAAGCGGACATGGGCTCCATCCTTCACTGGAGATGCCCACCACAGGTTTTATATCAATATAGCCTGTACTGTCATTGAGCCCTCTCCCATCTCCTTCCTCCTGAACCTTTCACTAAGAGTAGAGATTGTTGATGTGGTATTCAGAACCACATCAACAATCTCTAGAAACATTGAGGAAGTGTTCTAGAAGTCCTAGATGTTGAGTTATATCCTCAGTGCCATTTAGGAAGTTTAAACCTCCTAAGAGTTCTGCCTTGAAAAATGTTATCATGACCATTTAACAGATTAGAAGAGACTGAGGTGATGTGTTGCAGTCACACACCTGGAAAGCAAAAAGCTGGAATTTGCCTCTCTGACTTCAATGCCCATACTTGTAAAATTACACCACCCTGCTTCCCTCTATTAAGCCCATTAAAAAGTACTAAATTGCTGGGCATGGTGGCTCATACCTGTAATCCCAGCACTTGGGAGACTAAGACAAGAGGATTGCAGGTTTGAGGACAGCCTCAGCAACATAGGGAGACTCTCAGCAAACCTAGCAAGAAACTAGTTCAAAACAAAAATCTTAGCCGGGCGTGGTGGCGCACACTTGTAATCCCAGCATTCGGGAGGCTGAGACCGGAGGATCCGGGTTTGCGGCCAGCCTCAGCTATCTAGTGAGGCACTCCGCAACTTAGTGAGACCCGGTTTCAAAATAAAGTAAAAAAAGAAAAAATAGGACTGGGGGTATAGCTCGGAGATAGAATGCCCCTGAGTTCAATCCCCAGTACCGCAAAAAAAAAAAAAAAAAAAAAAAAATCTTTAAAAGGGGCTGGGGGTTTAGCTCTGAGGTAGGATGCTTCTGAGTTCAATTCCCAGTATCACAAACATAATTAAATAAATAAAATAACCTAGAAAGCAGAGGGGGGAGCTAAGGGTATAGTTTGGAAGTAGAATGCCTCTGAGTTCAATCAATCACTAGTAACGTACATGCATGTGCACATACACACAGTATTCAATTATAAGTGATTAATTATAGGCACCAATTCCCTGAATTGATTGAATGAACACTATTCTATAAAAACATGTCCTTTTATTTGCCACATTCCCCCTCCATATGAATATGTCAGGGACAACATTTCTCCAGAATTGTGAGTATAATTCCATCAATACCATATTGTGTCCAATCTGCCAACAGATGTAAAGCACTTAGCACTCTGGAGAAGGTCAGCGGCAACCTCACACACAACCTGGACATATGATTAACATTGCACTTGCAAACTGCATTCTCTACTCAGACACAGGATGGCTTTCTAATTCCAGGGCATTAGTTCAAATCGGCTCCAGATTTGAATCGATGGAAAATTGTTCCCTCTGACAGCCATGCGTCAGTCCCTGCTCATCCTCCATTAACTGGTGCTCCCCAGAGGCGGAGTTGCTTGTGCACAAACTCTGAACACCACTGGCCTCTGCAGAACCACATGGCAGAGTCAGGGAAAACCTGAGGAAAAGATCAACTTCCTTTAAAAACACTCCCTAAAGGGACCCTGTGCTTAAGGAAAAACAGATGCTCTTGAGAAACATCAGGCTGAAGGGGGCCTTGTGCTCTCCCACAAACCATCCCCAAATTCAAATCATCCCCTTGATCAAGGCTCCTCTTTTTCCATCCTCTTCTTTTTTATGTCTTAGAAGCACATTCATGCATGTGTGTGCACTTAGTGACCAGAGGTGGGTGGTAGACTTCCTCAATGTGAAATCTGAGGATAATAGGGGATCTTCCAGCTTTGCAACAAATGATTTGTGCATGACCCTACCCAATAGTGGAACAAACACTTACCATTTATTGAGCATTTAATGTACCAGGCCAGGGCCAAGTGCTTCCTATAGACATGCAGAGGAGGATATGAGGGGTTAGAGTCATGACTTCCAAGATCATGCATCCTAGCCAATGCTGGTGCTAGGATACATGACAGGTCAATCTGCCTCCCAAATCCAAGCTCTATATCCCCAAACTGCACAACTTCAGTCACCTCCATGAGGCTCAGCACAAAGGGCATATTGGGCAAGTTTGCACTTTTGGAAGAACATAAAGAGCCCATGGTCTGGGTGTGGTGTATTATTGGGCAGGCCTGTAATCCCAGTACCAGGGAGGCTGAGACAGGAAAACCTCAAACTAGGCCAGCCTCAGCAAGTTAACAAGGACCTCATTCAACTTAGTGAGACCTTGTTTCAAAATAAAAAAAATAAAACAGGCCTGTGCGTGTAGCTCAGAGATAAAATGCCCCTGGGTTCAAGCCCCATTACTGAGGAGTAAAAGTTATTAGCCAAGATGTTCTCAAAGGGTCTTTTATCCTGAGTGATACTTTAATTCCTTGAGACATCAAGAGCATTTATACATAATCAGGCTTTTATAGATAATCATCCTAAGGAAAATGGAGGATCTCACTTAAATGCATTCAATCAACCTTAACACAGGTCAAGCCACGGGGGGGCAAAGATAGGTGACCATTTATGTGATTTCCACAGGTGTTCTGAGAAGCTGGAGCATGCCCTCTGTGCTCCAGCGTTGGCCATCTCTCAGCTGGCTTTCTGCCCCTCCCACCTCCTCCTCAATGGCCCCGCTGTCCTCCCTCTCACTGGGTCACACAGACAGACAGCAGACCTTGAAACACTAGACCAACTGGCGCCTCTACGCCAACCCTACGATGACTACTGATCGACTCAGAATACATTCCAAGTCCTCGTCACCACCTGTAAGTCCCCACGTGTTCTCCCCGGTGACATCTTCACCCCTCTTTCCTAACTGATTGCTCTCTAGGGCAGTGATTCTCAAAGTCCAGTTTCTGGCACCCTTTCGGGGACCTGAGACACCAAAATTACTTCTATTCTGACACTAAGATACTGTTTTCCTGCGTGTTTTCTCAGCATACGAACAGTTTATTGGTGTCAACTCATTATCTAGTTTTTAAAAGGCTACCACTGTTGAGTTTTGACATAGTATTAAAGAAGAGTAACTACACCTCTCTGAGAAGGCTATTAAAATACTCTTTCATTTCTCCAGCCACAGGTTTATGTGAAGCTTGATTCTCTTCTTATTCAGAGGCCTGGAATGGGCAGGCCTGGTCAGACAGATCTCCCAGATTTGTCAAGAAATGATATAAGAGAAGTCTTTTCTGTTCTGGAGCCACTAAGCTGGGAGCTAGTGAATCAAGGGCCCCTGACATCCTCTTGCCTCAGTTACACAAAATAAGTTCTATCTGCAATAGGAGGGAACAAGGTCAATGCACAAAGATAAGCAGGTCCATCGTGTGGGGAAACAGCGTCATTTGAGCCCTTTGATTGAAAGGTGGCCCAAAGTCTGATCTCTGTTATGAGACCCAGTAAATTCCTTGCTTTTAACTTAAGTTGGTTTTTGTTGGACATTTCTCCCTTGAATTTGAAATTCCTAACCAAAGTTTTTATTACTATATGGTTTCTTTAAATGTTGCTTTAAAATGTTGTTTACTATGAAATAATTATTGATTTCTGATGTGAAAAGGAAAGAATGTGTGTACATTCCTGCCTCAAACACACATCTTTGACAGCTGGGTTGCCGCCTTTGAAAAACCATTGTTGATCCCTCTCTCCCACTTTCCCTGTACATCTGCACCTGCTGGATGCCCTTCTCTTTGCCACAGAACACTTGGGCATTTTTCTAATATAGCACCATATTTTAGCTAGGCATGGTGGCACACTACTGTAATCCCTGTACTTGGGAGCCTGAGATAGGAGGATTGCAGGTTCAAGGCCAGCCTCAGCATCCTTCTCTTCCTCCTCCTCCTTGTTTCATTTTCTGTTTTTTTTTTTTTTTTTTTTTTATTGCAAAATCTCTATCAATCCAACTTCCAAATCACTGATTCTTTCAAATCTACTATTTATCCCTTCTGGTGAATTATTTCAGTTATATTTTTCAACTACAGAGTCTCCATTGGGTTATTTTTAATCATTTTTATCTCTTTCCTTACATTCTCTCAGTTGTTGTTGGGGTTTTTGTTTTTGTTTTTGTTTTTTTTCAGAAATGGGGATTGATTCCAGGGACATTCTACCTCCGAGCTACACCCTGAGCCCTATTTTTTATTCTTTATTTTGAAACAGGGTCTCACTGAGTTGCAGAGGGCCTCACTAAGTAGCTGAGGCCAGCCGCAAATCTGGATCCTCCTGTCTCAGCCTCCCAAGTTCTGGGATTACAAACATGCTCCACCACACCCAGCTTCGTTTCATTTTTTGAGCTGATAGTTTTCACAAATTCACCTAGGTTTGAACACATATATTTTCTGTTCTGATTTATTTTTGTTTTGTCTAATTAGAGGCTTCCTGGGTCTCTATCTTTTTTTGTTTTGTTTTTCTCTTGATTAGCTGTCTTTACTCAGCAGCTATTCAAGGGTTAATTCTCTGGTGTCCTATGAAAGGTGATGAATAGTGGTGGTGATGGGTGTGTTTGCTGCCATGGGGGAGACTAAGTGGCCACCTGAATAAATTCGATTCAGTGTCACCCATGGTTGGCAGACTGTCCAAGCATGACCAGCTGTATAGGTTTTCCTCATGTCTGTGTCATACAAGAAAATCCATGACAGGATGTGTTTTGGTTTCTGGAAACTTTAGATTTTCTTCACTCTGGGTAGTAAATATCTGTAACTCTCTGGCCCCCTACCTGTTGACGTTGTTTGTTATGTTATGTGTATATTGTCTACATGGTATCACAAATTGGCATATTAGTAAATGAACATTCATAATATATTTATTTATTTTTATTTATTTATTTATTTATTTTTATGGTACTGGGGATTGAACTCAGAGGCATTCTACCTCCGAGCTATACCCCCAGCCCTATTTTTATTCTTTATATTGAAACAGGGTCTCACTAAGTTGCAGAGTGCCTCACTAGGTAGCTGAGGCTGGCCTCAAACCCGGATCCTCCGGTCTCAGCCTCCCAAATGCTGGAATTACAAGCGTGCGCCACCACGCCCGGCTCATAATATATTTAAAAAACATAAAATCAAATGCTTCTTAGCTCATATGGCTTAAATAAATCAAACAACTGAGTAAATTTAATATTTGCTCATGAAATTAAAGTAAAAATGTCCTTAAAATCATTAAACATATCTTTTTTTCCTAGGTGAATAGTCAATCAAGATAATGTTTGCTTCTGAAGGATGTTTTTGAATACAATGCTCATTGCTTGTAATGTTTTTCTTTGTGGTAGGAAAAATGTTTTAAAACACTAATAACATTTATCTGATGTCTTGATTTTAAGGGGTAGTCTATAATTTAATTATTAATTTGGGTAAATACAAAAGTAATTAATGCTTTAAAATGCTCTTGGTGTCTTAGGATCCCCAATAACATTTGGGTCTATTAAGTGGGTTTCTAAAGTGTTGGTATATAGGAAGACAGTTTTGTGGGATGGCTTTGTTTTGGGGTCTTTACTAAAAGACAACAAAGGTTGCTGGAAATCAGGGTTCAGGTCAATTGTAATTTTATATACATTGCTTTGATGGGGACAACTATCCATTCTTTTAAATGAGCATCCTAAAAATTTGGAGATAATGATCAGACCAATAAAGCACTCCTTAACAATCTTTAGCAGATAGGGCTGCATGGAGATGTTGAAATCCTCTAGAAAAAAAAAAAAAAAAAAGCCAAATTTTATTGGTCCAGATGCTGCAAATATAACGATGCCAAGAGCTGGGCTATACATCCCGAATTTCATTCCCTTACTGGCCATCATCTTGGAAAAACTAAACACAGATAGGTTAAGGATACATCTGTAAAGGGAAGTCACAGTCAGGCAGCAATAGTTGCTGCACTTACCACCAGTATATACATATGTATATGTGACCAGCGATTGAAACAGGTGCTGGCTTTAGGTCTCGCTGGCAAAACTAGATGCCAACTCTAAGCCTAGCTGGCAACCATCATGAGCACATACATGTGTGTGACTGCTGATTGAAAATAGGTGTGGGCCGGGCATGGTGGCACACGCTTGTAATCCCAGCATTTGGGAGGCTAAGACCGGAGGATCCGGGTTTGCAGCCAGCCTCAGCTACCTAGTGAGGCACTCCGCAAGTTAGTGAGACCTAGTTTCAAAATAAATATAAAAAATAGGGCTGGGGGTAGAGCTCGAAGGTAGAATGCCCCTGAGTTTAATCCCCAGTTCCACAAAAAAAAAAGGAAAATAGGTCTGGGCTCTATGTTTGCTGGTAACTATGGATAAATCCAGTAGACTTGTCCTGCTCATCGCCATGCATGAAGAAGATTAAGTTTCAGAACCAGAACAGCATGTTTTGGGGTAACCAGACAGTGAAAGAAGTTAAAAGGTTGCCTTTTTTCTCCCCTGTCTTTCAGATGTAAAATTCTCCATCTGCCAAGGCCACTAGCACCTACTTAGACTATATCTTATGACCCTGAGGATCCATTGACCCCCCCAGACACCAATGCAAAAATGCCTAGTCTTTTTCTGTACCTGAGTTTGATTTAAAAAATAGAGAATGGTCACCAGGGGAAATGTAAACAATGACACTATTTTGAAGCTGGATCTGTTTTGCAGGAGGAAAGTAAAGGGTGTAAAGTTTGTGTTAAGAAAAAATCCAAACAATGCCAGAAAGGTAAGTCAGATGTGGCCCTTCTGGCCACAATTTGTCATACCACCAGAGCCCAAAAAGACAAAAAGAACTATTTAACAATTGTTTTAAAAGTCACATTAAATGCATTGATTCTCTATTTGAAACAGATTTTCTTAAGATATTGATCTGCTTTTGATAAGATTTTACAAAAACAAGCATAGAAAATACAATTTTACATTTTATTAAGATAATTTTCTGTGTTTCCAGTTGTCTCTACTCTCTACAATAATGTTTCAGATATTTGTAGTGACAAAATATACAAAATTTCTAAAATATAAAACTTAAAACACTTTACAGAAGTACAACATCTGAACAAAACTGGAAATAGTAATAGCATTCCAGGTTTATATTTATATGTTCCAAACTGTATTATGACCATCTTCTTTATGTAAAGATACAAATGGTTTTTTTTTTGTTCCTGATAATTCTCTTTTGTGTTTTTCTTATAAAATGGTATAACTGTTATTTGTTAACCTTTACAGAAGTACAACACTCAGTGTTTTGAGATAATAGCTGTCACCTTTAAGACAGCCTAAAAAGAACTGCTAAAACTGACTTTCTGGGTGTTTAATCACTGAATGTTAGAGAACAATCAGAAAATGAAAGGGCTAAAAATGAAGAGCCAATATTTTGGCCCTTGCCTTCCAAGGACAAAGGGGACCCAGGAGATAATGGGACCTTGCTAAGGGCAAGTCATTAGGACAGGTAGACGCTTTAAAAGATTCCATGGCTCCTGAATTCTTTTTCAAACTTAAGATTAACACATTTTTTTTTCTCTCATAGATGTGCTAAGGAATGCCTCAGCTGGAGTCCCTGCAGGACTTAGTGGAGTAAGAGGTAAAGAAACAGCCAACTCTAGTGTTTAGTCTTCTAAAGCACCAGGCAACCACCTACATTACAGCAAAAAGGCATCTGCATTTAACAGAAAATGTTATATTTTACAGAAAACTTGCTATGAAGCCCAATTGTTCAATTAAGCATGGAAAGCAAATACTGACTTTTTAGGTGAGGCGTTAGCTCCTCTCAGAATGGAAAATAACTGCATGAGAATCAAAACCTCATGTATGAACTATCTCCTCAAAGCAAGCCATTCAAAAGATGCTGGAAGCTTTTGCCAAGAAAGTAGACATCTTTATTTTCTCCTTAAAACCATTACTAATTAAAACCACAACAAAGGGTCATCTGTCCTCCCCCTACCACTGCAGGACAGGACTTAGGTCCATATTTGCAAGGTGTAGGGAACATGTGAAGCCTGGTGACTTCATACAGAAGAACTCCATGCATATAATCACTGTGTACAGAGGTGTCTGGAGAGCAGATTTTTAAATCAATGCCAGGACAAGCCTGTATTGCATTAATAGAAATGGAGAACACATGGTTCCTGGACTGCTTGCTCAACCACAA
>PVLC010007624.1:0-62485 GCA_004027655.1 Graphiurus murinus | reverse complement strand
CGGTACTGGGGACTGAACTCAGGGGCATTCTACCTCCAAGCTATACCCCCAGCCCTATTTTTTATTCTTTATTTTGAAACCGAGTCTCACTAAGTTGCGGAGGGCCTCACTAGGTAGCTGAGGCTGGCCGCGAACCCGGATCCTCCGGTCTCAACCTCCCGAATGCTGGGATTACAAGCGTGCGCCACCACGCCCGGCTAACTTTATAAATTTTTAATTTGTGTGATTTTTTTATAAATAGTTGTCCAGTCAGCATAAGAAAATAAAATGCAGTGCCATCTACTTGCTCAGTCTTTGCTTCCTCCTTCTGTTTTATTCATAGACTAAAATGTGCTTTTCTGCTTTTTAGTTACTAATTTCTCAATTTAGAATAAGTTGAAGAGACAAAAACAGTATGCTTGCAGAAAAGGATACTGCAAAAGGATACTAAAATGAAAGTCAGATCCAGTAATCTCTGAACCCAGGTGGTCAAATTTCTTTCATTTATTGAGCACATACTATGTATAAGGGTTAATATAGGTGTTTGAAGTACTTTAATGGGCAAAACTAACTAATAAATGTGAGCATATAGAGTTTATGTTCTCTCAGAAGTAGACAGAAAAGCCAGATGTGGTGGTGCATGTCTGTAATCCCAGTACTTGGGAGGCTAGGACAGGAGGATCGAAAGTTCGAGTACAGCCTCAGCAAGTAGTGAGGCTCTCAATGATCTAGCGAGACCTTATTTCCAAAAAAAAATAGGCGAATGTATAGCTCAGAGATAGAATGCTCCTGGGTTTAATCCCAGTGCCCCCCACCCCACACACACAAAGTAGAAAATAATATATATAATGTAAAAGCAAACTCTATGGTATATTATTAAGTTACAGGTTCTATAAGAAAAAATGAGAGTAATACATGCTCTTGAATTTGTTGGTGTAGGGTCCTTCTCCCATACCTGAGGATGTCACCATGAAGGAAGAGAACCTCTGCCAAGCTTTCTCTGATGCTTTACTGTGCAAAATTGAGGATATTGATAATGAAGATTGGGAGAACCCTCAGCTCTGCAGTGACTACGTGAAGGATATCTACCAGTATCTAAGGCAGCTTGAGGTGGGTGGGCTTTGAGTTTGTGTTGTACAAGCAATATGGAATTTACCACATAGCTCAGAAGGAAATGAAGTCAACTTTTTAACTTGAAAATTCCGACAGGTTTTGCAATCCATAAACCCACATTTCTTAGATGGAAGAGATATAAATGGACGTATGCGTGCCATCCTGGTCGACTGGCTGGTTCAGGTCCACTCCAAGTTTAGGCTTCTGCAGGAAACTCTGTACATGTGCATTGCTGTCATGGATCGATTTTTACAGGTTAGTGTACTGCAGGGACTTTGCATGCCCATGACTCACTGAACATCTATGTTTCTGGGATAGAAAGCTAAGTTGGGTTTCCTCTGAAAAAAAAACCAAAAGCCAATTTATAAGATGCCAGAGAACTTCAGGTTCTATAAAGGGAAGTAGTCTAAGTTTGTCAAACCTTTGGTAATGCTTGATCAAGTGGGCAATTCTGTTACTTTAGCCTGCTAAAGAGAGCTCAAGGAGATACATGTCAAGTGCCCTTCATCCAAAGTGCCTGTGACCAGAGTGTTTTGGTTTTTATGGGGGTTTCTTTGTTGACTTTTTTTTTTTTTTAATTTAGGAATTTTTGTACATACTGAAATATCTTAGAGAAAGTCATTTATTTTTCATGTACACCTTATATACATAGCCTTTGGTTTTATTTTTTTATTTTTTATTTTTTTTGCGGTACTGGGGATTGAACTTAGAGGCATTCTACCTCTGAGCTATACCCTCAGCCCTATTTTTTTTTTTTTTTTTTTTTGCAGTACTGGGGGTTGAACTCCGGGGCATTCTACCTCCGAGCTATACCCCCAGCCCTATTTTTTATTCCTTATTTTGAAACTGGGTCTCACTAAGTTGCGGAGTGCCTCACTTAGGTAGCTGAGGCTGGCCGCGAACCCGGATCCTCCGGTCTCAGCCTCCCGAATGCTGGGATTACAAGCGTGCGCCACCACGCCCGGCCCTATTTTTTATTCTTTATTTTGAAACCGAGTCTCACTAAGTTGCAGAGTGCCTCACTAGGTAGCTGAGGCTGGCTGCGAACCTGGATCCTCCAGTCTCAGCCTCCCGAATGCTGGGGTTACAAGCATGCGCCACCACGCCCGGCTAGCCTTTGGTTTTATACAATATATTTAGTGTGTGTTTGACTACAACTTGCCATAGGAAGGCAGGTGTGGAATTTTCCACTTGTGGTGCCATCTCAGGACTCAGAAAGTTTTGGATTTTGGAGCATTTCAAGTTTCAGATATTTGGATTCTGGATGCTCACCCTATGCTACATAACCTCAGTCATTCATCAAAGGAATGGATGACAGGTGTGCACCACCATGCCTGGCTTCTTTAGGAGCAGGAGTAGCCAGGTGTGGTGCCACACACCTGTAAATCCTAGTACTTGGTAGGCTAAGACAGGAAGATCACAGGTTCAAGGACAGTTTTAGCAATTTAGCAAGACTCTCAGCAACCTACTGAGACCCTGTTTCAAAACAGAAAATAAGAGCTGGGCGTGGTGGTGCATGCCTGTAATACCAGTGGGAGGCTGAGATGGGAGGATCACAGGTTTGAAACCAGCCTCAACAACTTAGACTCTCAGCAACCTAGTGAGACCCTGTTTCTTTCTTTCTTTCTTTCTTTCTTTTTTTTTTTTTTTTATTCTGTGATACTGGGGGATTGAACTCAGGGGCATTCTACCTTCAAGTTATACCCCCAGGCTTATTTTTTTTTTTATTTTATTTTTTTTGCGGTACTGGGGATTGAACCCAGGGACATTCTACCTCCGAGCTATACCCCCAGCCCTATTTTTTATTCTTTATTTTGAAACCGAGTCTCACTAAGTTCCAGAGGGCCTCACTATGTAGCTGAGGCTGGCCTCGAACCTGGATCCTCCGGTCTCACCCTCCCGAATGCTGGGATTACAAGCGTGCGCCACCACGCCCGGCTCACCCCCAGGCTTATTTTTTATTCTTTATTTTGAAACAGGGTCTCATTGAGTTGCAGAGTACCTCACTAGGTAGCTGAGGCTGGCCATGAACCTGGATCCTCTGGTCTTAGCCTCCCAAATGCTGGGATTACAAGCATATGCCACCACGCCTGGCTGAGACCCTGTTTCAAAATAACAAATAAAAGATGGGCTGGGTGTATAGCTCAGAGGTAGAATGTTCCTGTGTTCAATCCCTGGTACAAACAAAAACCAAAAATAAAAATGTCAAGGACCACAATCCCCAGGACCACAAAAAATTAAAAATGTAAAAAAGCAGGGGTTGTGTGTGGAGTGGGCAGAAAATGTGGGGCACGAGTAAAGAGGAAAAAAGCTGAGAAGTCAAAGTAATCTTCAAAATACTTACCAATTGTTAATGCACAGACACTAAATAGTCAGAAGAAATGTGTTATCTAATAGCCCTGCAGATAAGGATTTATTTACTTGTTTGTTTAAATTTATTTATTTAGGGCTACTAAACAGTCACTTTGCCTAATAAGGATTTATTTATTTATTTTATTATTTTTTGGTACTGTGATGGAACCCAGAGACATTCTACCTCCAAGTTATACCCCAGCCCGATTTTATTTCTTATTTTGAAACAAGATCTCACTAAGTTGCAGATGGCCTCACTAATTTGCTGAGGCTGGCCACAAACCTATGATCCTCCTGTCTCAGCATCCCAAGTACTGAGATTATAAGCATGTGCCACCTTGCCCAGCTAAGGATTTATTTATTTAAAGTCAGCATTTGTGATCTGAGTTTAGGTCAAGTACCAATCTTCTCCAAACAGTATAATAATTATGTTTATAATAATGGCCCTGAGATACTGCAAAATCCTAAGTAACCATAGATTATGTGATTCTCATTATAAGATCCTCATTGAGTAGGAAAGCACAGTAATATTTTAGGTAGGGTTTCAGTAATGAGAGCTGAAGTAAGAAAAGGAAGGTCTCAATTTAAAGCAAGAGAGGAGGAGGAGGAAGAAGAAAGGGAAATCAAGGAAACACTTATACACTAGACTGAGTTTTTCTCTGTTAAAGCATTGCTAAAAGATTTTTTTCTTTTTTTTTTTTTTTTTTTGCAGTACTGGGGATTGAACTCAGGGGCATTCTACCTCTGAGCTATACCCTCAGCCCTATTTTTGATTCTTTATTTTGAAACCGAGTCTCACTAAGTTGCGGAGGGCCTCACTAGGTAGCTGAGGCTGGCCTCGAACCCGGATCCTCCGGTCTCAGCCTCCCGAATGCTGGGATTACAAGCGTGCGCCACCACGCCCGGCTTTGCTAAAAGAATTTTTTAAGCTGAATAATGGGTGTATTTTTGGTAAGGATTAGGGAAATATTTGAACCCTCCATTAAATTCTCAGTTAAGCTTGACCTCATCACTTCAGACCATGCTGAGCACCAGGCCAAGGCTACGACTGACTCCACTGTTGGAAGAGTGACAAGGAGCTTGGTCATCAAGTGTAGGTTCTTCCCTACTGAGCAACTGAGTGATCTTGGGCTAGTATATGAATCTCTTCTCAGGTCATCTCTTTGTAATTATAATTGAGGATAAAAATATGTACTTCCAGAGCCAGGAGTCGTGGCATATGCCTGTAAACCCAGTACTTGGGAGGCTGAGACAGGAAAATTGCAGGTTCAAAAATAGCCTCAGCAATGTATTGTGACTCTCAGCAACCTAGTGAAGACCCTGTGTCAAAATATAAAATAGGGGTAGTGAGCTGGGCGTGGTGGCGCACGCTTGTAATCCCAGCATTCTGGAGGCTGAGACCGGAGGATCTGGGTTCACGGCCAGCCTCAGCTAACTAGTGAGGCCCTCCGCAACTTAGTGAGACTCGGTTTCAAAATAAAGAATAAAAAAAATATAGGGCTGGGGGTATAGCTCGGAGGTAGAATGCCCCTGAGTTCAACCCCCAGTACCGCAAAAAAAAAAAAAATAGGGGAATAGGGGAGGTGGGGTAGCTCAGAGGTAGAATGTCCCCCTGGGTTCAATCCCTAGTACTTCCTCCCTCCCCCAAAAGAAGGAAGGAAGGAAGAAAGAGAAAAGAAAAGAAAGAAAGGAAGTTGCTGGGCATGGTGGTGCATGCTTGTAATCCCAGTACTTGGGAGGCTGAGACAGGAGGACCCAGGTTCGCGGCCAGCCTCAGCTACTTAGTGAGGCCCTCTGCAACTTAGTGAGACCCTGTTTCAAAATAAAGAATAAAAAATAGGACTGGGGGTGTAGCTCGGAGGTAGAATGCCCCTGGGTTCAATCCCCAGTACCGCAAAAAAAAAAGAAAAAAAAAAAAAGGAAGGAAGGTACTTTTTAGGATTGGTATGAAGATGGATGAGATAGACTGTTAGACTCTTGGCGCTTACCTCCCACAGTCAGTACTCAATCACAGATAGCGACCATGCTCTGTGTTGATCCTGCTATCATCATTCAGGCCTCCTGTGCCCAGAAGAGGGCCATGAGCAGAGACAATAGGCACTTATTCGGGACGTGGTTTCCTCTCCCCTTCCACTCAGAGCCCTAATCCCCTTGTTAGATGTGGTTTTTGACACACTTCTTTCAACTAGGTTCAGCCAGTCTCCCGAAAGAAACTTCAACTGGTTGGAATTACAGCTCTGCTCTTGGCTTCCAAATATGAGGAGATGTTTTCTCCGAATATTGAAGACTTTGTTTACATCACAGACAATGCTTATACCAGTTCCCAAATCCGTGAAATGGAAACTCTGATTTTAAAAGAACTGAAGTTTGAGTTGGGCAGACCCTTGCCACTCCACTTCTTACGGCGAGCATCGAAAGCCGGGGAAGTAAGTACTTCCAGCTCTGTAGAGGATGATTTTTGGTTTTGGTCTCATCCAGAAACATTGATGTAATTAAGGGAAAGCTCATGAATACATAGGAAGCTTCCTCGTTGGTTCTTAAGAGAGGAATCCTCAAGCTCTGCATGTGTAACATGTTGAGGAATAGAGAGTTCCTGAAAATGGTGCAAGTTAAGTGGGGTTGAATTCCTAGGCTGCACCCCGAATCCTGCAAGAGTTTAATAATAGCTGTGATTCTTCCTGCCCTGGCTGTTCTTCCATAGGTTGATGTTGAACAGCACACTCTAGCCAAATATTTGATGGAGCTGACTCTCATTGACTATGACATGGTGCATTATCATCCTTCTAAGGTAGCAGCGGCAGCGTCCTGCTTGTCTCAGAAGGTTCTAGGCCAAGGAAAATGGGTGAGTCTTTTTTTTTTTTTTTTTTTTTTTTTTTTTTGCAGTACTGGGGATTGAACACAGGGGCATTCTACCTCCGAGCTACACTCCTAGCCCTATTTTTTTTATTCTTTCTTTTGAAACCGAGTCTCACTAAGTTGCGGAGTGCCTCACTAGGTAGCTGAGGCTCGCCTCGAACCCAGATCCTCCGGTCTCAGCCTCCCGAATGCTGGGATTACAAGCGTGTGCCACCACGCCCGGCTTGGGTGAGTCTTAAAGAAGAAATTAGGAAGCTGCTTGTGATGGCACATACCTATAATCCCAGTACTTGAGAGGCTAAGATAGGAGGATCACAGGTTAACAGCCTTAGCCTTTTCACAATATTGCCATTGAGGCAATTGTTAAAAGTTCAAAGACCTAAAAGAAAGTTGCTGAAACAGTTCAAACAGACTGTTGACTGTACCATGGTACACACATGTGTTGCGAAGCTGGAAAGGTAAGGAAGGTCATTAGAAACTGTTACGTATGATTTCTTGGGTATTTTAGTACATGACACAAGCAAGTTGTCAAGCACACCAGACAAAGTAAGGCCAAGGCCCAGCCCATTCAGCCAGTGGATTCAGATGGGTAGCCAAAGATTCCAGCTCCCCTGGTCCTTTACTCACACCAAGAAAGGTTGACAGAGAAACAAAAGGAACCAATGACTGCAGTGCAAGTTGAGGAATACTCTGTTGTGGAGGATTCCAGGCTGCTGCTCAGCACTTTTATAATGGGCAAAGCAGAAAGCTTCATCAGAAGCCAGGTGTAGTGGCACATGCTTGTAATCCCAGTACTTAGGAGGCGGAGACTGGCAGGTTTCAGGTCTGAGGCCAGCCTCAGAAACTTAGGGACACCCTCAGCAACTTGGCAGCACCGTATTTCTTTTTTTGTTTGTTTGTTTGTTTGTTTGTTTGTTTTGCAGTACTGGAGATTGAACTCAGGGGCATTCTACCTCCGAGCGATACCCCCAGCCCTATTTTTTATTCTTTACTTTGAAACCGAGTCTCACTAAGTTGCGGAGTGTCTCACTAGGTAGCTGAGGCTGGCCGCGAACCCAGATCCTCCGGTCTCAGCCTCCTGAATGCTGGGATTACAAGCGTGCGCCACCACGCCCGGCTGGCACCCTATTTCAAAATAAAAAATAATATAGGCCTAGGAGTATAGCTCAGAGGTAGAATGCCAAAAATAAGTAATAAATAAAGCCTCATCAGAGCCCAAGAGGTGAGGAGGCACTGTCCTGTAACAGTAACAGTCTCCCAAGAAGACAGGGAAGTAGGAGGTGACTTGGATCCGCTCTTCCCAAGCCTGCCATCCCCTCCTGTTCCTCCAAAGGCAGGTCAGCTGTGGTCCAAGCTTGGCCTTAGTGGTTTGTCTGACTGCATACAAAGTTGCCAAGGAATTATGGTGAAGCCATTCCACTACACAATTACATACAGAGGTTTACCTTTTATGTAACAAAGTGTTTGTGCCTGTGTTTTTATGTACTTGCTAATTCTTAAAAAAAAAAAAAAAAATAGAAATAAACCAGAAACTAAGGAAAAAAGATCCTATGGGATTCTATGGGAACAGGGTAGAAGATTGAGAGTGGGAGGACTTTTACGTTTTTTATTGAATTTTATGTAATATAGTGTAACTTTATTTTTTTTTTGGTGGTGGTGGTGGTACTGGGGACTGATCCCAGGGGGACTGAGAGTGAGAGGACTTTTTTTTTTTTTTTTTGCCGTACTGGGGATGGAACCCAGGGACATTCTACCTCCACGCTATACCCCCGCAGTCCTATTTTTTATTCTTTATTTTGAAACAGCGTCTCATTAAGTTGCAGAGTCTCCCTAAGTAACTGAGGCTGGCTGTGAACCTGGATCCTCCGGTCTCAGCCTCCCAAGTACCGGAATTACAAGAAAGTAAATTTAAAAGAACTAAAGATATAGGAACCCAATGTACTCCATGTACCTTGAATGAGACTCTAATCTGCAAAATGGGAAGTGGGGGAGGTCTATAAGAAACATTTAAAAATAAATGGAGAAATTCAAAATGACATATTAGATGATGTGAAATTATTTTTCGTCTTCTTGTTTCTTTTTTTTTGAAACAGGGTCTCACTAAGATGCTAAGGCTGGCTGTGAACCTCTGATTCCCCTGTCTCAGCCTCCCAAGTACTGGGATTACAGGTGTTCATCAATACGCCTGGCTTTGAAATTGTTGCTAATGTTTCTTATATGAGGATGCTGTTATGGATAGGTATGGAATGTATTTTTTAGGGATGCTTCTGAAACATATAGAAGTAATGTGCCATGTTTGCAACTCACTTTCAAATGTTTTATCCAAAATAGTGAGTGTGTGTTTATACAGGGGAAAGGAAGAGTGCCAGATATTAATAATTGATGGACCTACAGATGTTCATTATATTCTTTCAATTTTTCTATAGGTTTTTTTTTTTTTTTAAACTGGGGATTGAAGCCAGGCATGGTGGCACACGCTTAATCTCAGTACTTGGGAAGCTGAGACAGGAGGATTGCAGGTTAATGGCCAGCCTCAGTCATTTAGTGAGGGGCCTCCGCAACTCAGACCCTTTTTCAAAATAAAGAATAAAAAAATAGAGCTGGGGGTGTAAACCGCAAGTAGAAGGCCCCTGGGTTCCATCCCCAGTACCACAAAAAAATAAACTGGGGGAGCCGGGCATGGTGGCGCACGCTTGTAATCCCAGCATTCGGGAGGCTGAGACCGGAGGATCCGGGTTCGCGGCCAGCCTCAGCTACCTAGTGAGGCACTCCGCAACTTAGTGAGACCCGGTTTCAAAATAAAGAATAAAAAATAAGGCTGGGGGTGTAGCTCGGAGGTAGAATGCCTCTGAGTTCAATCCCCAGTACTGCAAAAAAAAAAAAAAAAAAAAAACCAAAAAACAAAACTGGGGGTTGAGTCTAGGGGAGTTTTACCTCCAAATGACAACACCATCCCTTTTTAAAATGTTTTTATTTTGAGACAGGGTCTTGCTAAGTTGCATAGGGTCTCACTAAGTCACTCAGGGTCTCCCTAAGTTGCTGAGGCTGGCTTTGAATCTGTAATCTTTCTATCAGCCTCCCAAGTACTGGGATTGCAACACCATGCCTGGCAGGGGCATTCTGCCTCCAAGCTATACCCCCAGCCTTATTTTATTTCTATCTTGAAACAGGATCTTGCTAGGATGACAAAAGTCTCACTACTTACTGAGGCTGTCTTTGAACCTCCAATCTTCTTGTCTCAGTTACAGACATGTACCACCATGTCTGGCAAATTTTTTTTTTTTTTTTTTTTTTTTTGCAGTACTGGGGATGGAACCCAGGGGCATTTTACCTCTGAGCTACAGCCCCAGCCTTTTTTTTTTTTTTTTTTTTGTGGTACTGGGGATTGAACTCAGGGGCATTCTACCTCCGAGCTATACCCCCAGCCCTATTTTTTATTCTTTATTTTGAAACCGGGTCTCACTAAGTTGCAGAGGGCCTCACTTAGGTAGCTGAGGCTGGCCGCAAACCCAGATCCTCCGGTCTCAGCCTCCCAAATGCTGGGATTACAAGCGTGCGCCACCACGCCCGTCTCCCAGCCCTATTTTTTATTCTTTATTTTGAAACAGGGTCTCACTAAGTTGCGGAGGGCCTCACTAGGCAGCTGAGGCTGGCCGCAAACCCAGATCCTCTAGTCTCAGCCTCCCAAATGCTGGGATTACAAGCATGCACCACCACACCCGGCTTGGCGAACTTTTTTGAAATAAAAAGTTTGAGGCAAAATGCCTCGTTGGTACCAGTAGCTCATTTTAGCTAAATTACTCTTAAATGTCCTTGGACTCTAAACATTTTTACCTAGGAAAACCTCAATTTCCTTGGATTTTTTTTTTTTTTTTTTTTGCGGTACTGGGGATTGAACTCAGGGGCATTCTACCTCCGAGCGATACCCCCAGCCCTATTTTTTATTCTTTATTTTGAAACCGAGTCTCACTAAGTTGCGGAGTGCCTCACTAGGTAGCTGAGGCTGGCCTCGAACCCGGATCCTCCGGTCTCAGCCTCCCGAATGCTGGGATTACAAGCGTGCGCCACCACGCCCGGCAATTTCCTTGGATTTTTTAAGGAATACCAGCGGTTGTGCAGTATTTCACTATCACTCTTGCTCAGTTTTTTCCCTCAAACTTTTTTAGGATTAAGTTGTGATATATTTTGCCAACTATACTGTATATATGAAAGGAATCATTTAGAATTGTATCGCTGAAATGATAAATTTATATACTTTCATACATGTTAGTCTTATCAATCCACAACTGTCCTTTTGTTTGAATCTCCTTCTGTGGGCAGCTAGGCTAGGAGGTTCTGTGTGCTGACTTCTCCGCATTCTCTCTCTTCTCTGGTACTTTGCCAAGGTACCCACCAAGAGAATCCTGGGTAGTTTTAGTTGTTCTCTCCCTGTCAGTACACATTCCTGGCATCTCAAACTCAGCATGTGTTGCTGGACAGGGCTTTGCTGAGGGATAGTTGAGATGCGCTCAGCACTGTAAAGGGGGCACATTTCTACTTGGTTTTGTTTTTCACTGTCTCATTTTCTTTCCCATTCAGTATGGGGATAGAAGCAAGCTTGAAAGCTTTGTTTTTGGAAGTACCCTACATACTTGTGCAGCCTCTAAAAAATAACAACATGGGGCCTTTGGCACTTGTAGTTAGGAGCCTCTCCTCTCAATGTCTTAATTTAGCACTATCTCAAGGCCAGAATCATCCTGCATTTGCTGGCTACGTTAGCTCTGCTGATAACAAAAAAGTGGTTAGGCTGCAACTGAATTTTCAGAATATAAGGATTTTCTTTCACAGTCTTTTCATAGGTGATGTCACCATGTGTAAGGTGTGCTCTCCTGAAGAGAGGCTTTATCTGTCCCCTCAGTCATATCTTCCTTTTCTTTGCCTTGTATTTCAGAACTTAAAGCAACAATATTATACGGGCTACACAGAGAATGAGGTTTTGGAAGTCATGCAGCACATGGCCAAAAATGTGGTGAAAGTAAATGAAAACTTAACTAAATTCATCGTAAGTACTACAATTTCTTAAGCTCTGGAAAGTGTTTGATTATATTTCGTGTGTGTGCATTTACATTTTCATGTAAAAGTATTATTGACATTTGGGAGTCTTATTTTAGCACAAAGTCTTTAGATTTTTCTGGTATAGCAGGGGATAAGAGCATACTGATAAATCCTGGAACCAAACTTTCTTTCAAATAGGTGGCTAGTCCGGCCCTGTCTAGCTAGACCCAGGCATAGCCAGCCAGTCAGTTGTTACTCCATGCTTGGACTAACATCCTGGCTAGGGCATTCAGCAAGCAGCAAAGCTGGCTGGCCTACAATCAGGAAGAGTGGGTCCTACCATGCATGGCTGTGTGGAGGTCCTGTGTAGGCAGGTGACAGTACTCAGGGCCTGGTGCAAGCTGTTTGGGGACAATGACTGGAGGGCACCGATTCGCAGGCATGGTAAAGCAGGAGGGCAAGAGCCCTTGAGGAAGCTTCCTGGGGCATGGTGTCCACCCGCAAGGAACACCAGGAAGTGTCAGGGCTGTCCTGTGCCTGTGTGACACCAAACATCAGAGCTCACCAAGAATCTGGTGACCCGGAGCAAGGTGTTTATACCACAGAAGAGTCTTAAGTACCCTCATAGCCTGATTTGCTACCCAATATATAATTTTTTTTTGCTGTACTAGAGATTGAACTCTGAGCTACACCCCTAGTCCTATTTTCTATTCTTTATTTTGAAAGAGGTTTTCACTAAGTTGCGGAGTGCCTCACCAAGTAACTGAGGCTGGCCGAGAACCTGTGATCCTCCTATCTCACCAATATGTAATTTCAGAGTAACTTAACATGCTTTTGCAGTGTAATATATTTTCGGTCCTAAAGGTATTGTCTAAATTTGTCAAGCACTAGTTGCCATTTACTTTTTTTTTCAATACTGGAGATAGAACCCAGGGGCATTTTTAAATTTTTAATTTTTTTTTTTCTGCACTAGGGATTGAACTCTGAGCTACACCCCCAGTCCTATTTTTTATTTTTTATTTTTTGGTGGTACTGGGGATTACCTCTGAGCTATGCCTCCAGTCCTTTTTTTTTTTTTTAAATTCTTTCTTTCTTTATTTTTTGTGGTACTGCGGATTGAACTCAGGGACATTCTACCTCCGAGCTACACCCCCAGCCCTATTTTTTATTCTTTATTTTGAAACAGGGTCTCACTAAGTTGTGCAAGGCCTCACTAAGTAGCTGAGGCTGGCCACGAACCCGGATCCTCCTGTCTCAGCCTCCCAAGTACTAGGATTACAAGTGTGCTCCACCATGCCTGGTTTGCCACTCACTTTTACTTGCCAGTTCTTGCTGCCAGTCCTGATGACACTTAGTCCTGAGGACTCCCATCTCCCATCTCATGGTAGAGCATAAGAGAGTGTCTACTCCTTGGACCTTGAAATCCTTTCTTCCTCCATAACCTGTGTGACTGGCTTTCTTTTGCTAATAGGGATGGAGGGAAGTGGTTGGGCTCAGTAAGTTACGAGCCAGAGCTCTGGCTGGCTTCAGTGATCAGGCATCATCGTGGAACCAGGCCCTTCAATCCTTGTGAATTAGGCTAGGAAAGAGGTATAAGGTGGGAGTCCTGACATGTGCTTAATCACATATGATTTGTACAGGCCATCAAGAATAAGTATGCTAGCAGCAAGCTCCTGAAGATCAGCACGATCCCTCAGCTGAACTCAAAAACCATCAAAGACCTTGCCTCCCCTCTGATGGGAAGGCCATAACTGTCATGGCCCCATCCATACCGGTTTGGAACTCTTAATTTTGTACATAGTCTTCTGGTCTATTTCATGAAACCTTTTCTCAGACTAATTTTCTAAATGTATATTGAGGCAAAATAAAGCTCGTGATTTTTCTTTAGCTATTCCATGAGTATTTATTTGTGTGTGGTTTGTTTTTTTGTTTTTTGTTATTTTGCAGTACTGGGGATCAAACCTAAGGGCTCCCAGCCCTTTTTATTTTTTGTTTTGAAACTAGGTTGCTGAGAGTCTTGCTAAGTTGCTGAGGCTGTCCTCGAACATGTGATCCTCCTGCTTCCACCTTCCAATTACTGTACTTGTGTATTTTATAGTGAAGAAATCAGTGGAAGCTTGCTTTGATTAATTTCATTTTGAGCCATTATGAATATCATATAGATATAGCATGTAAATTACTGCCTTTGTAGCTTTGGGAAACACTTTCCTACCTTTTTCTCAAATGGAAAGAATAGAACTTGGCTTCAGTGAACACTAAACAATTCCTAAACTTCCTGCATATAAATCTATTGATTCATTATGAAAATTTAAATGGAGAAATAACATAACAATTTCCTTCCTAGACTAACCTTCTCAGTTGCTCTCCAGTCCCTACACAGGAACAGCTGGCCCACTGTGGCAATGGCCACCAAGGTAACTCGGATAACGGGTGTCTCTCTTGAATGCATGGTGAGGCAAGAATGAACAGTCCTGAGAAGCCAGAGCTAGAGGAAGGAGGTGCACTGGTTCTGTTGAAGTTGACACTTGGAATTTGTTTTCCCATTGTGTTGCATTAGCTACATATGGGCTAAATGTGGGTTTTTAAATTGGGGGTTGGTGGGTATTTAATCACATTTAACTTCTTTTTTTTTTTTCTTTTGTAGTGCTGGGGATGAAACCCAGGGCCTTGTGCATGCTAGGCAAAACTTTCCACCCACTGAACTATACCATAGCCCCTTTAACATTGTTTTTAATAGAATGCATCCTCAGTCTCCACTAACACAAAAACAAAAACCATAAACATAGTGAGTCTCTTATGGCAACAAATTCTTGTTCAATGAAATGTTAGTTGGTGTTTTGAGAGAAAAGAATTAGTCAAATAAATTTAGGAAACACTGCAGATCTTTGGAAGATTCATAATGCCTTTGAGCTTTGCAGTAAGCTTATTTAACTCAGCACTTCCTCAACTTAGCGTGTGGTAAAAGCCACCTCTGCCCCACAGCAAAACCTCAGGATCTGAGTGTGACGAGCACCCCTGGCCTGGAAACTGGCTGCTTCTCTCCCCTTCCCTGAGTAGGCCAGGGCTGCCTGACGTGTTGAGCATTTAGCAACATGAGGTATCTTTTATTTGTTGAAATCTCATTATAGGGTTTTGTAAATAGCCCTTGTTGAGTTAGTAAAGCTTGTTCCCACGATAGCCTTAGACCAACTTTGGTCACCAGTGGGAATGGTAACAAAGTGAGACCATGGAAGGGAGCTTTGCTGGCTCTGAAAAGTGACGTTATTTAGGGATGCTCGAGTTCGACTTCTCTATGAGAATGGATGGATTTTTTTTTTTTTTTCTTTTTGTGGTACTGGGGATGGAACCCAGGGGCATTCTACCTCTAAGCTTACACCCCCGGCCCTATTTTTTATTATTTTGAAATAGGGTCTCACTAAGTAGCTGAGGGTGGCCATGTATACAGCTCTTGTTGGTTGGAATATTCTAAATATGTCTATTAGGTCCATTTGGTTTATAGTGTTCTTTAGGTCTGAAGAGTCTTTACTCATCTTTTGCCTGGAAGATCAATCTAGTGTTGTGAGCAGTGTGTTGAAGTTTCCCAACATTATTGTATTTGGGTCTATTTGAGACCTGTCCCCCAAAATTTGTTTTATAAAAGTGGGTACACCAAATTTGGGGCAAAAATATTTATTATTATATCTTCTTGTTGGATTATTCCTTTTATTAGTAAGAAGTGACCCACTTTGTTTCTTCTTATATGTTTTAGCTTAAAGTTGGCTTTGTCAGATATGAGTGTTGCTACTCTTGATTGTTTTCGGTCTCTATTTGCATGGTATATCTTTTTCCATCCTTTCACCTTTAGCCTATGGGTAGCTTTGCCTGTAAGATGAGTTTCTTGCAAGTAGCGTATAGTTGGATTATGTTCTTTAATCCACATTGCCAGTATGCCTTTTTAAAAAAAAATTTATTTATTTACTTATTTTTTCATTTGGTGCTGGGGATGGAACCCAGAGGCATTCTACCTCCAAGCTAGACCCCTAGCCTGATTTTATTTCTTATTTGGAAACAGGGTCTCACTAGGTTGCTAAGAGCCTCACAAAGTTTCCAAGGCTGGCTTTGAACCTGTGATGCTCTTATCTTAGCCTCCCAAGTACTGGGATTACAAGTGTATGCCACCACACCGAGCTATTCTATGCCTTTTAATTGAGTTTAGACCTTTGACATTTAATGTTATTATTGAAGGAGGATTTTTGTTTCCTGTAGTTTTAAATTATATTTTATGTTTGATATAGTGTTATTTCTCCTTCACTTAGTTGCCCATCTGGTAGAATTTGCCCCTTCTTTGGTTCTGGTATTTACTTCTTTTTTTTGTGTGTTTTATTTAATTATTTTCTCTAGTGCCAGATTGGTAGTCATGAACTCTTTTAGTTGCTGATTGTCTTGGAAGGTTTTTATATCTCCATCAATTTTGAATATCTTTGGTATATATAACAGTCTTGGTTGGAAGTTGTTTTCTTTCAAGATCTGGAGTACATCATACCAACCCCTCCTAGCTTTCATGACTTGAGTTGAGAAGTCTGAAGTGATTCTTACTGTTTTGAATCTGAATGTCACCCATTCTTTTGTTCTCAAAGCTTTTAAGATTCTTTTCTTGGCCTCTATGTTAGTCATTGTGGTTATTATGTGGTATGGAGAAGTTCTTCTTTGATCTTGTTTTGTTAGTGTTCTGAATGTCTCCTGTATGTGGATGTCCAAGACTTTTCTATAATTGGGAAATTCTCTGATATTATTTCTCTGAAGAGGTTTCTAATACTCTTAGTTTGTATTCTAGACCTTCTTTAATGCCTATTATCCATAAATTAAGTCTTTTTTTTTTTTTCTTTTTCTTTTTAGTACTGGGGATTGAACCCAGGGGCATTCTACCTCTGAGCTACACCCCCAGCCCTATTTTTTATTCTTTATTTGGAAACAGGGTCTCACTGGGTTGCTGAGAGCCTCACAAAGTTACCAAGGCTTTGAACCTGTGATCTTCTTATCTCAGCCTTGCAAGTACTGGGACTACAAGCGTGTGCCACCACGCCTGGCTGTGTCATTTCATTATTATCCCATATTTCTTGGATGTTCTAGTCATGTCATATTATCCTTTCTCTATTGTTGACTGGTCAGTTTTGAATAAGCTGTCTGCTATCGTCCATGTGGTCTAGTATTCCAAGAGACAGCTCTACTTTCCATGTGGGTCTGCTAGAGATGGTTTCTACTGAGGTCTTTAATTCATTTATTTTCTCCTTCATTTTGCTCAAAGCCTCTTTTAGGTTCTTACTTACGGCCTCAATTTCTCTACTCATATGTTCTTTCATTTCCTATATACTTTCTCTGATTTCATATCTGTGGCTTTGATCATTTTGAAAATCAAAACTCTAAATTCTCCTTCTGGCATTTCCTGCAGCTCAGTATTGGTGGCCTCCCTTGTTGAGTTATGGGATTTTATTGTTTCCTCACTGGTCTTCATTCTCATGTTTTCAGAGTTCTCAGGTTTGTATTTCAGTTATCTTGGCATCCTCTTCCTCGTTGTGTGACAGTCCTGTGTTTATTTGTTATCCCTTTACAATAAGGCCTATCCTGGGGGTATATTTGCTTCTATGAATATGTCTCATATAAGCGAACTTTTGAGTTTATCACCCAGAGCCTCTTTAACAAGATACAGTTTTTCTGTCAGTGCAGGCAAACAGGAGTCTCTGAATGGCCGCAGGTCACTGTGCTTTCTAGGCCCCAACTCAACAGGGCTAGAGATTATGATGTTCTATTCAGATTCTACAGTCTGCTGGCATTGGAATTTAATGCCTCACAGACCCCACCACTGCTCTGCTGGTTGTGAATCCATGGAACTTTGCAGAGTGCTAACCTCCTGCCTCTGTGGCCACTGGGCCTAAGCTCAGCAGGGCTAGAGATTACTTTGTTCCAAGCTTGTAGCCCGGCTGGCTGAGTTTTAATGGTCCAGGGACACCACCACTGATGTGCTGGTTGCAATTGTGGAGTGCTGTCAGTCACTGGCATGCATGTCCGCGAGGTACAAACTCTGCTGGCAAGGAGAGTGCTGAGTTCCAGCCTGTAGCTGTGATCACATAAACCTCTGCCCCAGGCCTCCCTGTTTTCCTGGCCCAAGTTCAGGCTGGGAGATTGTACCATTTTGGGCCTGGGGCTTGGGTGGCTCAATTATTTAGCCCCTGGCACCTTATTGATCTCTGGCCTTGGTTCTTGTAGTGCTTGAACACCCTCAGGCAAAACTTTATAGTCTTCTGAGCCTGCAGCACAGTTTGCTGAATTATTTCAACCCACAGACACCACTGCTGGTGGTCTTGTGGTGATTGCTGGGGATCCTGCAGGGGCATGGTGAACTGTGGACCCTCCCATCCAAATGTCCTTAGAGACTGCTAATTCACATTTCTGCTGTGTCCAAATGTAGCCTCCGTCCCCACCTCCAGAGGGATGATTTGCAAACTCACAGACTTCGTTCCCACACAAGTCTTTGTAGCCACAAAAGCTCTTGCTGGGATGCCTTGTAAACTCACTGTCTTGATGAGTGCTACTTGGGTCCCTGCAGGCAGGGATGAGTTCAGCTTCAGCCACAGGATTTCACTGGGCGGTTTGGCTCATTGATCTATACATTTACAGTGGTCTTGATGAGGTGGGATGTAGCCACTGGGGTCCCTTACAGGAAGTTCCTGGCATTTCTTAGTCTGAGTTCAGCTGCAGTTGCAAGATTTTGTTGGGTGATCTGGGGAGTTGAGTCCTGAGGTATCTGAGCATGGAGAGAAGACTGCAATTGCCTTTTTTTTTTTTTGTGGTACTGGGGGTTGAACTCAGGGGCATTCTACCTCCGAGCTATACCCCCAGCCCTATTTTTGATTCTTTATTTTGAAACCGAGTCTCACTAAGTTTCGGAGTGCCACACTAGGTAGCTGAGGCTGGCTACGAACCCGGATCCTCCAGTCTCAGCCTCCCGAATGCTGGGATTACAAGCGTGCACCACCACGCCCGGCTTGCAATTGCTTTTGATAATAGTTTTCTCCAGTCACTGGCTCAACAAGATTCTGCTCCTTCTTTGCTGGAATTGGTCATTGAGAGCTGGCAGGTCCTGGCAGTCACCAGCCCTAGCGTGGGCTTGCCAAGATGGTGCTGCTTCCACTCTCTGCTCACTAGATGAGATGTGTGAGTGGATCTCTCTTCATCCTCTGCTCTCTGCTGTGTCCAATTCTACCAACTTTTGACTGTCTTCTGTTAAATTCTGACTCCTTTTTTTCTCTTACCAAGAAGCAGTCTTCCCATTGATTGGGTTCTGAGTCCCAAAGCAACAGAAAAGTGCTGTCTCCCTCTATTCTGCCAACTTTAATCTTCCTTGCCTACTTCTAAAGTTTGAACATCTTAACCCTGATCATTAGGTTCTTGGTATTTTAAACATGTGGTTGGAAGCATCTGATGGTACTTTATATGGTGTCTGATACTGCTGTACCCTGGGGTTGGTTCTATGTGCACATGCACATGCTTCAGACAGGATGGTAGATTTCAGAAGGCAGGCATGGCTGACCCCTGGATTTCTATGTTCTCTCCAGGTAAGTGACTCCTGAATCAGTCATGCTTGTTTAACGGAACAGTGAAACCAGGTGTGATGATGCACAACTGTAATCCTAGTACTTGGGACTTGGGAGGCTGAGACAGGATCTGAGGTTTGAGGACAAACTCAGGAACTTAGACCCTGTTCCAAAATAAAAAGTAAAATAGAGCTGGAGGTGTCTCAGAGGTAGAACTCTGAGGTGGATTCAAAACCCAGTAAAACACACACACAACTGAACAGTGAGGAAAATGGCAGGCTAGATCAGAGACAACAGGAACCCTGGTTAATGACTTAAAGACCCTAAGGGTCTTTAAGGCACATTTCTAAAGATGTTTTAATGAGGAAAGAAAGGGAATGTTATTATCCTCAATGTTCCTGGTAGATCCCTTATTAAATTTCTAAATATGTAGAAATAAGTTAAAGAATTTACCAGTATTTCTCCAAATTTTTCTTTTAATGAAATTTTCTAGAATTTCAGCATCTCTATTAGGGATCTAAGCTGTCTTCCCTGTAAACATGAATCCAATTCTCTGTTCAAACAGCATTTGTGGAGCGCCTCCTTGAGCCTGGTGCTAACACAGGATTCAGGTAATGTGATCTCTATGTGAGGAGGGCTCTTTCTGCTGCCTGGAATAGGATTACCATGGTTCCTATTTTGTCACCTAGAGCCTAAGAGTTCCCAGTTACACACAAATGTAAAATGCCAGTCAGAGCAGAAGAAAAACAAAAACTTGTCCTAGGGGGCCAGGGGTTTATGGTTCCCAGGAAGGAGTATCTTGGCATTCCTACCCATGAGAGAGCAGCCTCTGTACTACTGCCTGTGGGGAGTTCAGGATGCGCATCAGCCCCAATTCTTGCTCCATCTTCCTTCCTTCCTCCAACTTTGTGAATGCACTTTATAAAAATCCAGAGACCACTAGTATCAATTTATCACATTATGGCTTCATTTTCCTCTATCCTAACTGGTCACAAAATGGAACTGAAATACCCTTTAAACATTATTTCTTGCTGTTATGGTTTAACATTTATTCCCTGTGTGTGTGTGTGTGTGTGTGTGTGTGTGTGTGTGTGTGTGTGTGTTTTGGAATTAAACTCAAGGACATTCTGCCTCTGAGCTACCCCCTCAGCCCTATTTTATTTTGAAATAGGATCTCAGTTGCAGAAGGTTTCACTATGTTGCTGAGGCTGGTCTTGAACCTGTGGTACTCCTGTCTTGGTCTACGATGCCCAGCTTGCAACCTGTTCTTGAATTAACATAGAATTTAATGGTTTATCTTTGTTTCAAATCCAGATTCATCCTTTTCCTTGTATGTAGCCCCTGATAATTTTTTCCAATGAACTTAAGTATCCCAAAATGATAAGAACACTATGTTAGTCAAACTCTAATCTCCCACTGGGTTAGGGATGGCCATGGCTACTGGGAGGAGGACAAGAGGTGACCTGTCACTCTCCTCTTGCATCCATTCTGTTGCTGATGGACATTACCTTACTTCCAGCTTTTCACCCTTACTGCAATAAACATTGTTAAGGTGGCCCTAGCAAAGTAATACAATGTACCACAAACTGGGTGACTTAAGCAACTGAAATTTATTGCTGTGCAGTTCTAAGAGGCTAAACATCCAAGCTCCAGATGTCAGCACATTTGGCTCCTAGTGAGGGCTAAGGAAGGATCTGCTTCGGGCCTTTTTCCTGGCTTGTAGACAGTCTTCTCCCTGCCTCTTCACATCACCTATGAGTTTTCCCCATTTGATCAGGACACCAGTTATATTGGAGTAAGACCCACCCTAATGACTTCATCTTAATTTTGTTACCTCTATAAAGATCTCATTTCCAAATAAGGTCATATGTTCAGGTACTGGAGTTTCTATAGTTTGTTGACTATCTCCCAAAGCCCTGTGTGTTGAAGGCCTGGTCGCCAGACTGTGGTGCTGTCGGGAGCTGGTGGAACCTTTAGGAGGTGGAGCCTAGTGGAAGGAAGTTAGGTCATTGGGGGCGTGTCCCTGAAGGAGACATATGGGACTCTAGCACTTTCTCCTCTCTTTGCTTCCTGGCTGACATGAGGTGAATGGCTTTCTCTGCTATGTGTTCCTGCCTTGATGCACTGCCTCGCCACAGCCCCAAACAATGGGGCCAAGCAACCATGGACCTTTGAACTAAACCAAAATTAATGTTTTATTTATTTATTACTTTTGGTGTTACTGGGAATTAAAATCAGGAGTGTTCTACCTCTGAGCTACACCCCCAGCCCTTTTTAAAAGAAATTTTCTTATTTTTATATTTTTAAATATGGTTTTGCTAGGTTGCTGAGGCTGGTCTCAAATTTACAATCTTCCTGTCTCAGTCTCCCAAGTGCCAGGGTTACAGGTATACGCCACCATGCCTGGCTACTTTTCTTCTAAGTTCATTTATTTCAGGTATTTGTCAATGATAGAAGGCTAACATAGAAAATTGGTACCAAAAAGTAGGGTTGTTCCTATGATTATACCTGACAATGTGGTTTAAAACTATTTAGGATTGGCTGATGGCAAGAGCTTGGAAAGGTTTGGAGGGGTGACTAGAAAAGGTGCAGGATGCTGTAAGCATAGCTTAATGGGTGGTTGTGATGAGGGCTCAGAATATCAGAATGCTGATAGGAATGCAGACAGTAAGGTGATGCTCATGAGATTTCAGATGTAAATAAGACTCTACTGGGAATCGGACTAAAGGCCATCTTTATTTGAAGCCATTATGTCAATGCCTTGAGTTTTTCAGAAGGCCCAGATGAAAGGTGACAGACTAGTTTATATGATAGAGGAAATTTCAAGGAAGTACATTCAGGCAGTGGCACAAGTTTTACTGATTTAGCCAAGTTTCCTGTGAGAATCTGTATCAAAGAGGAGCAGAGCAGAAAAATTGCAGTTTGGCCTTTTGAAAAGGAATCTGAAGGTGCTGCCAAGGAGGGAGGGTGCAGTTGCTAGAGAGTACTGCCATTAAACAGATGCCAACCACTTTGCACTGGTTTGAGGGCATGTCAGGAATAATCAAGACCCCAAAGATGTAAAATGGTAAACTCTTTGTGATCACATTGAGAGGCCCTGGTACCTTGCTCTCCTAGGGCTACCTAGGAATTGTTTCTCTGGGAACAATTGTTTCTCTGGCTCAAGCATGTCCTTATGGCAGAACTTGATGTCATCCACATGATGCTGGTTTTGCAGGCATGCAGAATGCAAGACTTATGAGGTTGTGGAGGCCTCCACTGAGATTTCAAAGGAAAGCCTGGGAGGGTAAGGCAGTGTGTGGCAGGGCCAGAGTCTCTGCAAGCAGCCTCCAAGAAGGCAATTCATGGAGCTATGAGAATGAAGCTGCAATGGAGACTCCAGAAAGGCAGGGATGTGGAATGCCTGCTGAGGGGAGCTACAGGCAGCATGCAGAGCCAGCCCAAGAGAGCAGCCTCGGGGAGGTCATAGCGCGGGCTGCCCAAGCTCTCAGGAGCCCACATTCTGCCAGTGTGCCCCCAAATGCTGGACATGGAGCTGTAGGATTTAATGTTTGCTCTGCTGAGATTTGCTCTTGTTTTGGTCCATCCCTCCTTGCTAGTTTCCTATTCTTTCCTTTTGAAAGGGAAAGATTTATGCTGTGCCATTGCATCTTGAAAGTACTTATCCTTCTTTATGATTCTTATAGGGGCCTATAACTAAGAATTTGCCTTGAGTCTCAGAGACTTTGGACATTTGAACAATATTGGAGCAGTTAAGACTTTGGGGACTCTTGGAGACTGAATACATTTTGCACTGTGGGATGAATATGAGCTGTTGGGGGCCGAGGGAAGAATGGTAGTTGGGTCTTTAATGTACCCCAAAGATCCATATTGCTATGATTTGGATCTGGAATGTCCCCCCAAAGCACATGCGTTGAAAGCAGCAAGGTTCAGAGGTGAGGCTTTTATGCAATGATGGATCATGAGGGCGCTGATCTCATCAATGGATTAATCCATTGGTAACTGGATGGACTAAGGAGTGGTTGGACCTAGATGGACAAATTAGGTCACAAGTGGCCCGCCCTGGAAGGCTTATCTTTTCCTTGGCCCTTCCTCTGCTTTCTGACTGCCATGAGCTGAGCAGCTTCCCTCCAGCAGGTCCTTCCACCATGATGTATTCTGCCTTGACTCAGGCCCAAAGGAGTAGAGTTGACTATGGACTGGATCTCTGAAACCATGAGCCAAAGTAGGCCATTCCTCTACATTGTCAGGTATTTTGGTCACAGTGACAAAGAGTTAAGACACATGTATTAACGGTTTGTTTCCCGGCTTGTGGCATTCTTGGGAAGTGGTGGGACCTGTAGGAGGTGGGGCCTGCCAGGAGGAAGTTAGGTTACTGGAGGTGTGTCCTTGAAAGGGATACTAGGGTCCTGGTCCTGTCCTCTTGTGCTGTCCAGCCGCTCTGAGGTATGTAGTTTCACTCCACCATGTGCTCCCTGACACGATATACTGTGCCGCCATGGTCCAAAAACAATGGGTCAGTGGACTGAAACCATGAGCCGAAATGAGCCTTTCCTCCTTGTGAGCTGGTTATCTCAGGTATTTGTTATAGTAATGAGAAGCTAACAAATAGGGGTTGGCTTCATCATTTTTGGAAGAACACAATTACAACCCATAATAAACACCATAAAAGAACAAGGCAGTTCACTGATTCTTTTATTTATTTAGGAGGTAGGAGGAAGGATGCAGAGAAGGGACACAGGAAAATTACAAGGAAAGGGTTGGGATGCAGGCACTGAGCTGGAAAGCAGTGACACTTTCTGCAGTTGAAAAGGAACAGGGCATGTCTGAAAGTACCTGGTGGGAGTTTTATAATAAAACCTACCTTTATGAATGAGTACAGTGGGATACTATTTAGTACATTCATACATGTTTCTATCATCTTGAGATTTTTGTATATACAGTATATGATCTGTTTTTATAAATGTACAGCTTTGTGTGTGGTGGGGGGGAGATCCTTCTTATCGTAGGTACAGCATTAAACATAAAACCAACATGGGCCAGCCACATTTCAATTAAAGACCCAGAGAAAGCAAGGCTGACAGCCCAGTGCCCAGCCCCTTCCCTGCTCAGCAGGCAAACCAGCAACCCTCTGTCCCTGCAAACTCAGACGGCCACCTGCCCTTGGCATTTGCACAGTAAGTTCATACCAAGCCCAGCCTGTGTAGGGCGAGTCATCCCTGAAAGGAAGTGGCAGAGAGGAATGTGTCAGGTATGAAAAAGAGATGAAAGAAATGTGCTCTTCAACCAAAGGCACTTGTTAGCGGCCACTTACAGCCATTCCCTGGGCCTGGTGAGTGAGGGGGATGCTTTTGGATAGAAGCCAACAAGGTCTGAGGGACCTCGCTTGTCCTCTCACCAGGTTTAAATACAATAAATAAATCTCAGTGGGTGGTGGTTCTGCCCTCTGGGTTTCTATCAATATGCTACTTTTTAGGATCATTTATGGAGTGACACCCGACTCCAATCCAGACTTTTCAGTGTCCTCCATGGGGAAGGTGTCAGGATAGCTCGAGGCCTTGGAGAAGCCACTGTTTACAGCTGTGGATCAGAAGGGGAGTCCCAGATGTCCCCTCCCCTGCCTGGGCCTGGAGCTCCTCTGCCCCACATGTCAGTTTCCGGGCACCTCAGATCTTGGTCACGTAGTTGTTGGGGAACAGGCCCTGCTTGCCTCGTAGTCGACCTGTCCACCAGCCAGAAGGATCTGCAGGGGAAGAGAGAAGGTGAGCGAGGCCATCCTACCCTGGCTGCACGCCCTCTGCTCCTGGAGAGCAGGCTACTTGGTTCCATCCACATTCTTTCCCTTTCTTTGTTTTATTTTATTATGAAAAATTTGTAAAAAGTGAGCCCTCCTCCCTGCACTCAGATCCCCCGCCCTTTTGTGGTACTGGGGACTGAGCCCAGGGGCATCCTACCTCTGAGCTACACCCCCAAGATCCCTTTTTTGTGGTACTGGGGATGGAACCCAGGGGTGTTCTACCTCCAAGCTATACCCTCATCTCTATTTTATTATTTATTTTGAAACAGGGTCTCACTAAGTTGCAAAGGATCTCACAAGGTGTTGAGACTGGTCGTGGACCTGTGATCCTCCTGTCTCAGCCTCCTTAGTACTAGGATTACAAACATGTACCACAATGCCTGGCCCTCCAACCCTTTTTTATTTTGAAACAAGGTGTCCCTAGGTTGCTAAGTGTTTCTAAGTTGCTGAGGCTGGTCTCAAATCTGGAACCTTCTTATCTCAGCCTCCCAAGTACTCAGATTCCAGGTGTGCGCCACCAATCTAGCTTCAGATTTCCTTTCAGAAAGAAACTCTGAAAACACCTCCAGCTGTCAGCACCCATAGGACCCACCCCTGGCTAAGTCGACCCAGGTGCAGCTGCTGTGCTGGGGGACTTTGCCAGTTTATCCTGCTCCCTCCCCTTTTTTCCACGGGACATACCTGCTCCTAAAGCTATCTCAGAAGCTTTTTCTGGAGTACCAGCTCTGTGATAACCCTTCAGAGTCCTGACTTCCCATCTTCACTCCAAACTTACAGTTTGGATATGAAATGACCCCCAGAGCTCCTGTGCTGAGGCCCGGTCCCCAAGCAGTGCTCAGAGGCAGGGGCATGGAAGGTGCCTGGATCATGAGGGCTCTTGCCTCATCGATGGATTAACCTGGTGATGGATTCGTAATCTAGCAGGCTATTGGGAGATGATAAAAGTTTTTTGGAGGTGCATCCTCCTTGGAAGAAGCAGTCACTGGGGGCCTGCCCTGATGGCTGTGTCTTGTCTGTAATCTCCCTCTCCTCTTTCTTCCTAGATGCCACAGGTGAGCAGTTTGATTTCACCATGATGTTCTGTCCTATCACAAGTCCAGAGCAATAGGGCCAAGTGACTATGGGCTGAAACCTCTGAAACTGAGCCCAAAGAAATCTCCTCACGTGGTTTTCTCAAGTATTTTGCACTTTAAATTTAATAGATAGCTGGGAGTGGTGGCCATGCTTGTAACCACAGTGTTTGGGAAGCTGAGATAGGAGGATTGCAGGTTCGAAGCCAGCCTCAGTAACTCAGCGAGGCTCTAAGCAACTTAGTGAGACCGTGTTTCAAAACAAAAAATTGACTTCAATCCCCAGTACCAAAAAACAAAACAAAACAAAATTAATGGATATAATCTTTCCATATCTATACCTTATTTTTAAAGCAGTTATATAGTGTACCAATATTTATATAACCATTCATTTGCTGATTTTTTTCTGATTTTTCACTATTAATGCAATAAATGTCATATGTCTATTTTTATGCCCACATGCAAGTAATTCTGTAGGATAGATTCCTGGCTCAAAGAAAATAAATGTTCTATCATCTTTTTTTAAAAAATGATTTATTTTTAAAATTGTGATTGATAGGGTAAACAATGAAAAAACCATTTAGATCCCTTCTCTGAGGTAAAAACAATATTATCCATTTCTTGTAGAGACTTCCAGAAATACTTCATGTATTTATGAGCAAGTTTTATTTTAAAATACCCCCCTCAAGCTGGGCGTGGTGGTGCATGCTTGTAATCCCAGCATTTGGGAGGCTGAGACCGGAGGATCCGTGTTCGCAGCCAGCCTCAGCTACTTAGTGAGGCCCTCTGCAACTTAGTGAGACCCGGTTTCAAAATAAAGAATAAAAAATAGGGCTGGGGGTGTAGCTCGGAGGTAGAATGCCCCTGAGTTCAATCTCCAGTACCGAAAAAAAAAAAAAAATACCCCCCTCAGCTGGGCGTGGTGGTGCACGCTTGTAATCCCAGCATTTGGGAGGCTGAGACTGGAGGATCCGGGTTCATGGCCAGCCTCAGCTACCTAGTGAGGTACTCTGCAACTTAGACCCTGTTTCAAAATAAAGAATAAAAAATAGGGCTGGGGGTATAGCTTGGAGGTAGAATGCCCCTGAGTTCAACCCCCAGTATTAAAAAAAAAGAAAAAATAAAATACCCCCCTCTGTATACAAATGATAGGAAATTATGTGTTCCACATGTTTTAAAACACTAGCAAGCCGGGCGTGGTGGCGCACGCTTGTAATCCCAGCATTCGGGAGGCTGAGACCGGAGGATCCGGGTTCGCGGCCAGCCTCAGCTACCTAGTGAGGCACTCCGCAATTTAGTGAGACTCGGTTTCAAAATAAAGAATAAAAAATAGGGCTGGGGGTATAGCTCGGAGGTAGAATGCCCCTGAGTTCCATCCCCAGTACCGCAAAAAAAAAAAAAAAAAAAAAAAAACCACTAGCAAAAGACACTAAATATCCCCAGCCCCAAAGCTCCCTATGCTGATAGGATAGTGTCTGTCAGCATAGGGAGCTTTTGGGCGGGGGATGCATGGGCCCTAGGAAAGGAAAGGGAGTTTAAAAGATGATTCTGTATTCTCTTCTATAGCTACATATGTTTCACCATTTGTATGATTTGCCTGTTTTTCTATTGATTGTTGGTCTTTTTCTTGTTGATTAGAAAGTTCTTTATGTTAGTGAATTTGTCTTTGTGTGTGTGTGTGTGTGTGCGCACACGCGCATGTGCGCGGTACTGGGGATGGAACCCAAGGGCATTCTACCTCTGAGCTCCACCTCCAGTCCTATCTTTGTTTTTTGGGTTTTTTTTTTTTTTTTTGCGGTACTGGGGATTAAACTCAGGGCATTCTACCTCCGAGCTACACCCCAGCCCTATTTTTTATTCTTTATTTTGAAACAGGGTCTCACTAAGTTGCAGTGCCTCACTAGGTAGCTGAGGCTGGCCTTGAACCCGGATCCTCCCGTCTCAGTCTCCCAAATGCTGGGATTACAAGCGTGCGCCACCATGCCTGGCTTCCCAGTCCTATTTTTTAATTCTTTATTTTGAAACAGGGTCTCACTAAGTTGCAGAGGGCCTCACTAAGTAGCTGAGGCTGGCTGCGAACTGGGATCCTCCTGTTTCAGTCTCCCAAGTACTGGGATTACAAGTGTGCTCCAGGCTGTGAATTTGTCATTTGTGTTGCAAATACCCCCCTTTTTGGGGTAGTGCTGGGGATGGAACCCAGGGCCATGTGCATGGTAGGTGAACACTCTACCACAGAGTCTCTCTGGTTATGAAGTAGCTGAATCACATTATTTTATAGTTTCTTGGGTTTTTACAATTTTTAAAAATCTTTTCTTACACTATTACTATCAACAAAGAAATCTTTCTATACTTCTGGGACTTTAATTTTTTTTGTTGTTGTTTTTTAATGGTGCTAGGGATTGAACCCATGGGTATTCTACCTCCAAGGTATACCTTTAGCCGTATTTTTGAATTTTGAAACGGTCCCGCTAAATTGCTGAGAGCCTAAGTTACTGAAGGTGGCTTTGATCCTGTGATTGTCCTGTTTCAACAACCAGGGTGTGCACTACCATGCCCAGCTTTAATGTTTCATTTTATATAACAGGAAAAAAAAAACCAAACTGTTTTTGAGATCCTGGGGATTAAACTCAGGGTCACTTTACCACTGAGCTATATCCCCATACATTTTTAAATTTTTGAGACTGAGTCTCATTAAGTTGCCCAGGCTGGCCTAGAACTTGAGATCCTCCTGCCTCAGCTTCCCAAGTAGCTGAGACTAGAGGTGTGGGCCACTGCACCAGGCTAATATTTATTTATTTATATTTGGAATTTATCTCGTTGTAGGGAATGAAGAATAAATCCAAAGTAATTATTTTGACATGGAGAGTTAAGAATTCTGATCATTACCACCACATTTCTTCTGAAAAAGATAACGCTTATTTCCCTGACTAATCACAAATATGATAGTCTATGCTCTTTCTGCAGTGACAAAATCCAGAAAGTTCTGCAGATGAAAAGGTTTCAGGCACTTGTCTGGTGGCAAAACTTGACCTGAGCTGATGTGGATTTGTTTATGTCTCTTCCCACTGGCTGTGCATACCCAGGTGTGTCAGAGCAGAAATGCTACATCTGATGGCAGGGTCTTACCCTGGAACCTATGAGAGATGTTCTAAATATATGGCACATACACCGTTATTAACTCCCCAACGCTCCCATGTTTTACTTCTGAAGCTGAGCAGACCCCCAGGCTTGGATGGGGATGTGGACTCTCTTTGCTGGTGTCACAGGTGAGCTGTTTTGCTCTGCATTTGACTCATACTCACGAGGCTCTGTTGGCCATCAACCCCAAAGGCCTTTGTCCACTTGGGGTCTGGGTTATTTGACTAATTATCCAGGTGGAGGAGCTTTTAATATGTGTAAGATTTTTTTTTTTTCTGGTCTGTTATCTAACATCTTACTTTGCTTGTGGTGCTTTTCACATACAGAAGGTTGCCCTGAACCTTTTTATGAAATCCTGTGTGGTTTTTACATTTTATGTCTTTCATGAAGTCTTTTCCAATTCAAAGATTAATATTTTAGGTTTCCTCCTAAGATTTTTATAATTTAATTGTACTTTTAGATTTTCAAAAACTCACACTTATTTTGTGTAAGGTAGAGATATAACTGTTTTCTTTTTTGCGGTACTGGGGATTGAACTCAGGGGCATTCTACCTCCAAGCTATACCCCCAGCCCTATTTTTTTTTTTAATTCTTTATTTTGAAACAGGGTCTCACTAAGTTGCAGAGGGCCTCACTAAGTAGCTGAGGCTAGCTGCGAACCTGTGATCCTCCTGTCTCAGCCTCTCAAGTACCAGGATTATAAGCATGTGCCACCACGCCTGGCTTATGGGGCACATTTATAATGGACATTAGAAGTTATTTTCCTGGCTTCCACTTCATCAACTTTTGTTATGAGGGAGTCATGAAGCGTGGGAAAGGGAAACTTCACCCTGTCTCCTAGGGCAGTCCCTGCCAGGGCCAGCCCACTCAGAGTACAGCCTTTGTCTTGCTACAGAGCTTGGTTCGGGGATGGGCGCATGACTAATTTGATCTAATCAGAGTGAAACTTGAGACTTTTGTTCAGTGGTAAGAAGTTCCAGAGAGAAGGCAGATTTCAGATAGGGCCTGGAATGCTGCTGCTATCTCAACACCTCACCAGCTCCATGAAAAACGAAGCTGACCTGCCTCTGCGCACTTCAGATGGAGTAGCCCATCGAAGTCCTTCATGTTCAGACTGGTTTTATAGCGCAGTACCTGCGTGTTCTTGGGGAGGCTGTGCCAGCCAGCTGCATACTTACCTTCCTTGATAATATCAATAATGTCGTTGGCGTTGAAGCTGAGTTCGTCTGTGTCCTGAGCATCATAGGCATACAAAGCCTTGCACTGTGGCACCTGGGGCTTGGGCTTGGGCTGGGGCTTGGGTCTGCCCCCTGCGGGGGGAGGCCGGCTTGTCGTTTGCCTCCGGACACTGCAGAGAGAGTGGAAGCAGATGAGAGCTGGGAACCCACAGGAGGCGTCAGTAACTGTGTGGGGGCTTGCAGCATGGGGACAGACATTGTCTTGTTCAAGTGCAAGTCCACTTCCACCCCTAGAAGCTAATGGGCCAGGACATGCTCCCCAAACCTGCTCTAAGAATAGAAATACCCTTATCCAGGCATGGTGGCACACACCTGTAATCCCAATACTCAGGAAGCTGTGACAGGAGGATCATAGGTTCGAGGACAGCCTCAGTAACTTAGTGAGACCCTCATCAACTTAGTGAAAGTATTTAAAAATAAAATAAGATGCTTTGGATGGGAACTGTGCGCTTTTTAGGCTGGTGGAGTCAGGTGTGGTGACACATGCCAGTAACCCCAGTACTTGGGAAGCTGAGACATGAGGATCACAGGCCAGTCTTATCAATTTAAGGAAGACCCTCTGCAACTTAGTGAGACCCTGAATTAATATAAAAAATAAAATAGAGCTGGGGGTATAGCTTTGAGGTAGAACACCCTGGGTTCAATCCCTAGCACCACACACACATACACAAAGTATATAAGGCATATCTAAATATTCAAATAATAAACTCATGTATCTTCCTTTCCCAACTTTGAAAATATCGCTTTTTCTAGTGCCACAGAAGCATGCAGGTACTTCTCCTTAACTGCATTCCCTCCCAGAATCCCTTACCCTATATTTTGTATTAATTCTGCTTGTCTTTACAGTTTTACCACACATACAAATATTCCTAAACAATCCACCAAGCTGCTCATTTCTTTGCTGCACAAAAGAAAACATGTGTAGCATCACTTGCTCAATCTTTTTGTGTGTCTTGGTACATGTAGCTGTAGTTCACTCATTCTCATTGCTATATACTATTTCATTGCATGAATATGTCACAATTTGCTTATCCAATCCACTGCTGGAGGTCATCAGGGATGGTTCCAGTTTTCACTATTATGTTTTTTTTTTTTTTTTGCGGTACTGGGGATTGAACTCAGGGGCATTCTACCTCCGAGCTACACCCCCAGCCCTATTTTTTATTCTTTATTTTGAAACCAGGTTTCACTAAGTTGCGGAGTGCCTCACTAGGTAGCTGAGGCTGGCCGCGAACCCGGATCCTCCGGTCTCAGCCTCCCGAATGCTGGGATTACAAGCGTACGCCACCACGCCCGGCTCTTCACTATTATGAAATAATGTTGCTGTGAATATTCATGTACAGGAATTTATGCAGTTCTCAACACCATTATTACTGACATTTGGGGCTGTATAATTTTTTGTTGTATGTCTGGGGGAGGGGTGCTGTCCTATGTACTGTTTAGCAGCATTAATAACCTCTGTCAACTGGATGCCAGTAACACTCCAGTCATGATCATCAAAAATATGCTAGCCAAAGCTGGGCGTGCTGGCGCATGCTTGTAATCCCAGCATTCGGGAGGCTGAGACCGGAGGATCTGGGTTCGAGGCCAGCCTCAGCTACCTAGTGAGGCAGTCCGCAATTTAGTGAGACCCGGTTTCAAAATAAAGAATAAGCCGGGTGTGGTGGCGCACGCTTGTAATCCTAGCATTTGGGAGGCTGAGACTGGAAGATCCGGGTTTGCGGCCAGCCTCAGCTACCTAGTGAGGCACTCCGCAACTTAGTGAGATCCTGTTTCAAAATAAAGAATAAAAAATAGGGCTGGGGGTATAGTTCGGAGGTAGAATGCCCCTGAGTTCAATCCCCAGTACTGCAAAAAAAAAAAAAAGGGCTGGGGGTGTAGCTCGGAGGTAGAACACCCTGAGTTCAATCCCTAGTACTGCAAAGAAAGAAAGAAAAGCTAGCCAAGCCGGGCATGGTGGCACATGCTTGTAATCCCAGTACTTGGGAGGTTGAGACCAGAGGATCCAGGTTCAAAGCAGCCTCAGCTATTTAGTGAGGCCCTCCACAATTTAGTGAGACCCTGTTTCAAAATAAAGAATAAAAATAGGGCTGGGGGTGTAGCTCGGAGGTAAAATGCCCCTGGGTTCCATTCTCAGTACTGCAAAAAAGAAAAAAAAAAAATCCTAGCCAGGAATGGTGGTATAGGACTATAATCCTAGTTACTTGGGAGGCTGGGACAGGAGGATTGCAGGTTCAAGATCAGTCTCAGCAATTTAGTGAGACAGTTTCAAAACATAATAGGGGAGCGGGCGTGGTGGCACACACTTACAATCCCAGTACTTGGGAGGCTGAGACTGGAGGATCCGGGTTTGCAGCCAGCCTCAGCTACTTAGTGAGGCCCTTCGCAACTTAGTGAGACCCTGTTTCAAATTAAAGAATAAAAAATAGGGCTGGGGGTGTAGCTTGGAAGTAGAATGCCTCTGGGTTTCATCCCCAGTACCGCAAAAAACAAACAACAAAATAGGGCTAGGGGTTTAGTTCAGAGGTGGAATGCCCCTGAGTTCAATCCCCAGTACCAAAACCACCACCACCAACAAAACTCCAGGGCTGTAACAACAATGGAGATCTTTTAGCTTTAAGTTTATTCTTCCTAAGCCAGGTGAGGTGGCTCACACCTATAATCCCAGTACTTGCGAGACTGAAACAGGAGAATTACAGGTTTGAGACCAGCCTTGGAACTTAGTGAGGCCCTGTTTCAAAATGAAAAATAAATTTTCTTTCTTCCTTTTCTTTTTTTTTTGGTGTGTGTGTGTGTGTGTGTGTAGAACTGGGGATTGAACCTAGGAGTGTTTTATCTCTGAACTACATTCACAGTCCTATTTTTAATTTTTGTGGTACTAGGGATTGAACCCAGGGGCATTCTACCTTTGAGCTACACCCCAGTCCTATTTTATTTTGAAACAAGTTTTCACTAAGTTGTGAAGGGCCTAAGTAGCTGAACCTGTGATCCTGTTGTCTCAATCTCCCAAGTACTGAGATTACAAGTGTGCCCCAACACGCCCGGCTTTATTTTTTGTTTTGAAACAAGGTCTCTCTCAAACCTGTAGTCCTGTGGCTAACTCCCAAGTATTGCAATTATACGCATGTGCCACCATGGCCAGCTTTTAGTGATCTAAAACTTGTTTAAAAACTTGTATCTGAAACAGTTATTAAATATGCTTACAGCCGGGCGTGGTGGCACACGCTTGTAATCCCAGCATTCGGGAGACTGAGACCGGAGGATCCGGGTTCGCGGCCAGCCTCAGCTACCTAGTGAGGCACTCCGCAACTTAGTGAGACTCGGTTTCAAAATAAAGAATAAAAAAAATAGGGCTGGGGGTGTAGCTCGGAGGTAGAATGCCCCTGAGTTCAATCCCCAGTACCATGAAAAAAAAAATAGATAAAACAAAAAGAATAAAAAATAGGGCTGGGGGTGTAGCTCGGAGGTAGAATGCCCCTAAGTTCAATCCCCACTACCACAAAAAAAAAAATAAATAAATAAATAAATAAATAAATATGCTTACAAAAAGTATTTTTAAAAAGGGAAAAATAAAGCCAGGCGTGGTGGTGCACGCTTGTAATCCCAGTACTTGGGAGGTTGAGCCAGGAGGATCGCAGGTTCGCGGCCAGCCTCAGCAACTTAGTGAGGCCCTCTGCAACTTAGTGAGACCTGTTTCAAAATAAAGAATAAAAAATGAGACAGAGGGTGTAGTTTGGAGGTAGAAGTCCCCAGGGTTCCATTCCTAATACCGCAAAAAAAAAAAAAAAAAAAAGGGAAAAATAGAAAACATTTTTTCTCACTCTGTAAAACCTATGCTCATTTGCTTACAAATGAAACTTGGCTTCAAGTTTCTTGTAAAAGGAGTTGGGCTGGAATTTAACTTGGGGGACTGGCCCATGGGAGGAAGGAGGGAAAGGGAAGGTCTCTCCTTACCCCTTAGTTCTAGGAAGAACCATACCCGGCACTGAGTTGTGCTCTGGGGAGACTGTGGTCCTAGGTCCTCAGGAAGGGACTGTGATGACAGCTGCTCACTGGGTGCTGATGAGTAGGTGCACCACAAGGCAGGTGTCGGGGGGTGGGGGGCCTGGCCCCAGCAGGGGTGGGGCTCCCCTTCTGCTCCTTACCTTGAGTGGGAGGGAGCAACCCCGAGACTGCCCTGGCTCCACTCCTCTGAGACCAACACACATGCAAAGCACTTTTCTCTGTGGCTGCTTTGCTGGCCGAGGAAAGGCCTCTCATAAATCATTAGCATGACATCATTTCCTACCTAGTGTTCACTGGAAGTCTCCACTCTCTGCTGGCGAAATGCTCCTGCTATGAAAGCTGGCTGGGCAGGCAGGCTTTTGATTAGTGCCCTATATATTGGGGATGTGTCAACATTTGGTTAAGGAGAGCCATTAGCCTGGATACTAGAAGTCATCTGATTTCCCAGCAAGGAAGAGTGCAAGGGGGCAGTCTGGGTGTTAGAACACCAGAAGGGAGGGAGCCTGCACAGGCAGTTAGATGGAGCAGAGCCAGGAGTGCACACACATAGATGCCTCTTAATTCAAAGAAGGGAAACTACCATCCTTCGTGCAGAGATGAGGCCTCTGGAGTTTTAGAATGTTAGGAGGTAGGCACAGAACCTTCCTGCTGGAGGCCCCTCACTGGCAGAGAGAATAAGACCACTTAGTGGGAAGATAAAAACAAACGGATCCCTGAAAGTTAAGACTATCTCCAAGGGCAGCCATGCACAGAGTCACCAGCAGTGGCCCCTTGCCCTCTGACCAAGTCCTCTGTCCTCCTCTTGCATGTCTATCCTGCCAGAGACTTCCTTCCTAGGACCCTGACCATCACCTTAGCTCAGCTTTAATTAGTTCATTCTACCTCCCCCCGGGAAATCCTTCAACAGCTTCTCTCTGCTCTTGGGAAAAGGACTAATACCTTTCATGGTACCTACAAGGCCCCTGTCAAGTATTCTGCCACAGGCCACACCACTGCCTTCCTGCACTTCTTCATGAACCTTAGTTGAGGGGAGGACCTCTGTCCACAGCCCCTAGCTTGTCAAAAGACATGATACAAAACAGGGATGTCACTGGTCACCACTACTGTCCAGTACTGCACTGGAAACTGGCCAGGGCTATTAGGCACCAGAGTAAAAGGCACCCAGGCTGGGAGAGAACTGGAATTACCTCTACTTGCAGGTGAGATGATTTTATATGTAGACAGTTTCTTTTTTTTTTTTGCGGTACTGAGGGTTGAACTCAGGGGCATTCTACCTCCGAGCTATACCCTGAGCCCCATTTTTTATTCTTTATTTTGAAACAGGGTCTCACTAACTTGCAGAGTGTCTCACTAGGTAGCTGAGGCTGGCTGCGAACCCTGATCTTCCGGTCTCAGCCTCCCAAATGCTGGGATTACAAGCATGAGCCACCACGCCCGGCTTGTAGACAGTTTCAAGGAATATACCAAACAACTATTAGGATAAGTGACTTCAGTAAGAAGATAGGATATACCATCAATATACAAAAATCAGCTATGTTTCTGTGCACTAGCAATGAAAAAACAAAAATAACATTGAGAAAACAATCCCATTTATAACACATAAAAAAGAATACACTACTTAGGACTAAATTTAACAAAAGCATGATTCTATTTATGTGAAATGTCCACAACAGGTTAATCTGGATTGACAGAAAGTAGATTAGTAGTTACTTAGAGCTGGGGGAGGGGGCTAGGGGAATGGTGCTAATGGGAAGAAGGTTTCTTTTGGGGGTGATGTAAATGTTCAGAAATTAGATTATGGTTGTACAACTAACTCTGTGAATGTACCACAAGCTACTGAATTGTACATTTTTTTTTTGGTACTGGAAGTGGAACCCAGAGGCATTCTACCTCCAAGTTATACTCCAAATCTGATTTTATTTCTTGAAACAGGGTCTCACTAAATTGCAGAGGGCCTTGCTAAGTTGCCAAGGCTGGCTTTGAATCTGTGATCCTCCTGTCTCAGCCTACCAACTACTGGGATTATAAATGTGCACCACCACACCCAGCTGAATTGTACATTTTAAATGGGTTGATTTTATGGTATGTAAATTACATCTCAGCCGGGCATGGTGGCGCACACTTGGGATCCAGATTCGAGGCCAGCTTCAGCTACTTAGTGAGGTCCTCTGCAACTTAGTGAAACCCTATTTCAAAATAAAGAATAAAAATAGGACTAGGGGAGTAGCTCAGAGGTAGAATGCCCCTGGGTTCAGTCCCTAGAACCTCCAAAAAAAAAAAAAAAAAAAAGCTCAAAAAACCTGCTTTTTAAAAAAAGCCAATAGGACAGGTCTTTGAGCTGTCCAGGCAGCTGTGGGGAATATCCCAGGAACCAGGTCAGGGAGCAGGTAGGGAGGGTCATGTGGACACCTGCCTGCCTGCACAGAGCCACCACAGGGCCTTTGATCTCCAGCATCAGAAGCTACTTCCTTGGAATAAGTGGCTTCTGGCCAAGGTGAAAAAGGAATTCCCCAGGGAACTGGAGTTCCTGTGCAGACCCAGGGCAAGAGCTGCTGCCCTGCTGGCCATGGAGGCCGTCTGGTCACTCAGCAGTTGGTTGAATGGGGCTCACAGCACTCTACAGCTGAATGGTGGGAGACACCAGAGCAGTCTGGAATGGCGTGTTTGCTGGGTAGCAGAGGGTAGATTGGGGAGCTGTGTTGGATGGGAGCCTGGAGGAGGAGCAGATACTCGGGTGGAGAAGTGCTCTGCCTGTCGCACTGGGAATGGGTGCATTTAGTCACCCTTGTCTGGCTCTTCCCTGTGACTAAGATGGTGAGCTACAGTTAGAGCGCAGCCCTCTCTCCCCTGGCCATCCTGCCTCATTCTCACGCTGGCTGTGTCTACACTTCCGAGTGTCAGTGCATGTGATTTGTTCTGGGAACACTGCCTCTAGCTGCATGAAGTATAGACAGGCTCCCGACAGGCTCCCCTCTGCTGGGCCTCTGTACCAGGCATTTCCACAGACGCTGCTTCATCTAGCTCATGACACCCCCCGGCATGACTGATGCAGGCTCCTGGGATTTCCTGGCCAACACTGTGGTACACGCATCAGGCTCTTGGAGCTCCAGCCACACTGCTGGTCCCAGCTCTTGGGTCTGGCTAAGCTCGTCCAGCCAGTCCCTAAACCCCAAGCAGCACTGCGGATTCCCGCTCAGTCTTTGGAGATCATTTCCATAATCAGTTCTGCCCCTTTCACTCCCAGTCCACACATTCTTCAGAGCAGAGGCCTGACTGGACAGTGACTTGTGTGACCAGGAGACTGGCTCCCTGGGAAGTGGTAGGCTGACTACAGTGGCCCCCTGCCAGGTGGCCGCAGTCTTGATAGAGTGACAGCGTGCAACAGGAGAGGGACATTGGCTTGACAATCCATGTGCTAGATTTAAGACCTGGCTCACCATGGACAGGAACAAGCTCCACTAAGTTATTGTACCTCTTTTAGGGACTAATGTCTCCATCTGTAGAACACAAGAGAATTCAGGCAATGACCCAATCCTTCCTTCCTCCCTCCCTCCCTTCCTTCCTCTTCCTTCTCCTCCTCCTCCTCCTCCTCCTCTTCCTCTTCCACTTCCTCCTCCTCTTCCTCCTCCTTTCTCTCTCTCGATTGAACCCAGGGGCATTCTACCTCTGAGCTACAAACCTAGCCCTTTTAATTTTTTGTTTGGAAATAGGGCATTACTAAGTTGCTGGGACTGGCCTTGAACCTGTGATACTCCTGTCTCAACCTCCCACATACTGGGATTACAGACATGTACCACTATACCTGGCCCTAATCTTTATTCTAACTCTAAGAAAGCTTTACAGAGAGCCCTCAACCAAGTTTCTACTGTAAGATTAACTGTTAAGACAGGAAGTTTTAACAGTTAACATGAAGTGTTAAGTCTCCACGATTCACGGAGCTGGAAACTTGCAAACCAGCACACAACACAGTGGGCTGAACAGTCATTCTGCAGGCTCCGTGTTAGAAAGGCCCCAAATCTTAAAACCCGACAGTCCCCTTTCTGCCAAAGGTGGCAATCCTGTGCAATTAATAATGATAAATAAGGACTTTCAATGAACTGCCAGACATTGATTAATTAGGTCTTTTAGGTGCTAGGAGTCCCCCACTCTCCTCTGGCCAAACCAGTGAAGAAGGGATTACAGACATTTTTACACAACAAATAAGACCCTCATACCCACAGAGTGGGTTGGGCTCAGGCCAGCTTGCTTGAGCTGATTGTTAAAATAGTCAGGAATTAGCCGGGCGTGGTGGCGCACGCTTGTAATCCCAGCATTTGGGAGGCTGAGACCAGAGAATCCGGGTTCGAGGCCAGCCTCAGCTACCTAGTGAGGCACTCCGCAATTTAGTGAGACTCAGTTTCAAAATAAAGAATAAAAAAATAGGGCTGGGGGTGTAGCTCGGAGGTAGAATGCCCCTGAGTTCAATCCCCAGTACCGCAAAAAAAAAAAAAAAAAAGAAAAAAAAATAGTCAGGAATTTTGTGAAACAATTGTTAGATATAGGTATTGTTATTATTATTATTATTATTATTATTATTATTATTATTATTATTTTATTTTATTTTATTATTTTTGTTGGCAGTACTGGGGATAGAACCTAGGGGCATTCTACTTCCGAGCTACACTCCAGCCCTATTTTATATTTTATTTGGGAATAGGGCCTCACTAAGTTGCTGAGTCTGTCTTTGAATCTGAGATCCTCCTGTCTCAGCCTCCCAAGTATTGGTATTATAAGCATGCACCACCACGCTCAGCTTAGACATAGCTATTATAAAAATTAGATCATATGAACTTACAACTGAATATATTATATTAGGAGGGCAACAAATACCCATAATCCATCCCTTCCTAGTTGTTTCACTTTGTCTATGCTCTTGGAGTTACTGATGTCCATTACTAATGTAGGGTGGAAATGTACAATGGTGCGCAACTGCCCATTGTCCCCCACCCTGTACTCAGTGGTAGCCATACTGGTAGCTCCAAATTGAGTATTTAACCACAGAAACTGACAAATGTTACAATTCAGGCCTTTTAATCCTGAATCCCCATGGTGCACCAGTACACTAGTGCCCCCAATAACTCACATTCACTCTGGTCTAAAAGTGCTTTGCCTACAATTGTTTTGTGCCAGCTATGTGGGATTTAGGTAATTTGGGCACCTCTGGTATTTTGTGATATTTGCATTTCTAATAAACCTCACAGGACTGAAAACTGTGTTCTAAAAACAATTATTTCATTGGGAAAATGGGGGCTACAGCAAGAATTTCAGACTTAAAATAACACAGTGGTTATTCCTGTTGGCATTCCAATACTAAAGATACAATACTTTATATATATAATACCATACTTACAATTCTTTATATATGTACATGTGCATATATCTACACAGGCAAATGTTAGGATATAGTTCACTGAACAAATCCAATGTTTCATTGTATGTTACTTTTGTATAGTGCAATTTAGTTTTCCTATTATGACCTGATCCGTCATTTCTGAGCAATTTGTACGCACACAGCGCTCTGTGTTTTACCCATTCACATATGCACATGAAGACGCTGAGCTACAGCAACTTCTTTTTGCAGCAGCTTCTTTTTCTTTGGGTGGGGCATTAGACCTCAAATGCAATCACCATTATAAAGGAGGCAAATAATGTTTCCTGACAAATTAAGCACATTACATGTAGTTTGCTCTATGAATACATGCCCCACCAGATAAGTCCTGAATTAATGACAGGAGAAGACCAAGTAATGCCTTTGTGCCAAACTGTCAGGCTGTCAATGGACATGAGGCCCCATGGACACTTATCAAATCTCACAGAAAGCAAAACCCCAAATGACATCAAGCCTGTCCAAATTGAGGGCGAGTTAGTTCCTGTGCTCTAGTCATGTCCCTCCCTTCTCAGGGGATGTGGTCATTACAATGATGGGAGCTAAGATGTTCAGGTAAGAATGTGGAATGGCGCAGGGCAAGAAGGAGTTTGTGACTTTCATTCAAGTTGTCTGAATGGTGTTCTAGTGTCTAGCGACAGTGCCACAGGACTCTGTTCTACTGTTGGCCTGCATCCACAGAGAGCATCACAACTATTTTGGGGGTGTGTTGGGGGAGGGGTCTCCTTGCCTAGTCCCCTGTCTTTCTTGGCTTCCTAAGACAGCCCCATTAAAGCAAGCAATGCCAAAGCATAGACTTGAGTGTAAAGCTCTGTGTAGACCAGAGATTTGGGTGTTTTTGTTTTTTTCTCTCCTCTAGAGTTTTAGGGACAGAACCCAGAGCCTTGCACATGACAGGCAAGCACTCTACTAGAGCAACAAGCCCAGCCCTGAGATATGAGTTCTTGAGAACAAAGTCACTAGGCCAGGGAACACCTGCCTTTCAGTACTGTGGGAATATTAAAATTTCCCTGCAAGACCAATGCAGATGAAACAAATCCAAGAGAATTTTCTAGCTTGGGGTGTAGCTTAATAGAGCATGTTGTTCCTAGCATGTGTGAGAACTTGGGTTCAATTCCTAACACTTCAAAAAATTTTAAGCTGCATTGTGATTTATTTATTCGTTTATTTATTTATTTATTTAATGGTAATGGGGATTGAACCCAGAGCTACACCCTTAGCCCTATTTATTTATTTTGCAGTGCTGGCGATTGAGCCTAGGGGCATTCTACCTCCAAGTGACACCCCCAGCCCTATTTTTTATTCTTTATTTTGAAACAGGGTCTCACTAAGTTGCTGTGAACCCAGTTCTTCCGGTCTCAGCCTCCCAAGTACTAGGATTACAAGCATGGGCTGCCACACCCAATTTATTCTTTATTTTTGAAACAGGGTCTCACTAAGTTGCAGAGGGCCTCACTAAGTACTCAAGGCTGGCCGCAAACGTGCAATCCTCCTGTCTCAGCCTCCCAAGCACTGGGATTACAAGCGTGCACCACCATGCCTGGTGCATTGTGATTTATAGTATATAAATTCCTTACTTACTACTTATTTATTTATTTTTGTAGGACTGAGGATTGAAGGCAAGGACATTCTACCTCCAAGCTACACCTCCAGCTCTTTCATTTTTTGTTTTGAACAGTGTTGCTAGGTTGCTAAGGCTCATTTTGAACTGATCCTCCTATCTCAGCCTTCTAAGTACTGGGATTACAAGTGTGCACCACCATAATACCCAGCTCTTTACTTAACCTTTAAGAAAACCTTAAATAGTAGGTTTTTAAGTTATTGTCTTATTCTTCTTACATGGGAGCACCCTGAGGCACAGGGTAAGTGACAAGCACCAGCTATCACACAGAAGGCACATGCGGGTGGGTGTGTGGCTCAGTGGTAGAGCACTTGCTTATCACGCACAAGGCCTGGGTTCAATTCCCAGTGTCGCGAAAAAGAAAGAAAAAATGAAAAAGGCACATGGTTCAGTAAATAGCTAATGAACAAAAAAATGCTTTTTTCTTAATAAAGAAAAAAGCAAAAAAAGCCAGACCCACAGCAGGTCTTGCAATGCAAGTGGCTGCTCTCCGCATACCACCATGCTGTCCTCTGCGACCTTCCTGGTGGCTCCCAGCCACTGGAGGGGCGTGCCTCCTCTATGCCAGGGAGAGCTGGGATTAAGCTTCCAAATATCACCTCTTTTTTGTGCAGGTGTAAAATGTACGTCTTGAAATTCCAAGAAGGAAAATAATGACATTTTATTTCATTGGCTCTTAAAGATATGCTGTGTTCCAAAAGTTTGGATCTATGAACATTACTGGGAATGTGGGGATAGATGCCAGGAATTCCTCAACTCTGTGTCTGCCTGGGCCAGGTTATGGCTGCTGCTCTCGTAGATTATGAGTTGGAAAATACTGCTACTGGGCACTTGTTGGAAATTTTTTTTTTTTCTCAGTAGTGGGGATTCAACTCAGGGACATTCTGCTTCCAAGCTACTACATCCCCAGCCCTATTTTTTTTTTTTTTTTTTGCGGTACTAGGGATTGAACTCAGGGGCATTCTACCTCCGAGCTATACCCCCAGCCCTATTTTTTATTCTTTATTTTGAAACAGGGTCTCACTAAGTTGCGAAGTGCCTCACTAGGTAGCTGAGGCTGGCCGCGAACCCGGATCCTCAGGTCTCACCCTCCTGAATGCTGGGATTACAAGCGTGCGCCACCACGCCGGCTTATTTTTTCTTCTTTATTTTGAAACAGGGTCTCACTAAATTGCGGAGTGCCTCACTAGGTAGCTGAGGCTGGCTGCAAACCCAGATCCTTCGGTCTCAGCCTCCCAAATGCTGGGATTACAAGCATGCGCCACCACGCCCTGTACTTGTTGGAAATTTTAAGCCACTTGAAAATATGATGCCGTTCGGAGAGTCATGACAAGAGACATACAGGCAACATTTACATTTTTCTACCAACCCCAGCTTTGTGGCATGGCCAGAAGTCCTACCACGAGCACTTAGGATATTTTTCTGTTTCTCTTAACTTCTAGTTGGATTAATCTCTGGAGTATCTTGAAATTTCCTCAACTTGTACTTTCATGAAACAGAGCACCGAATTACAAAGGGAAATAGATGTTTCCAGTCTGGCCTTGATGCTTCCAATAGTGAACTTCAGGTAGATTATGAAATTCCTTTATAGGAAGGAAAGTTGCAAAGTGTGTTGGAAGTGTCAGTCAGGTGTCTTTCTGTGCAAATCAGAAAAGATTTTTTTTTTTTTGGTACTGGGTTTGAACCCAGGGGTATTCTACCTTTAAGCTATATCCCCAGCCCTATTTTCTCTTCCTTCCTTCCTTTCTCTCTTTCTTTTTATGGTACTAGGGATTGAACCCAGGGGTATTCTACCTCTGATCTACACCCCAGCCCCATTTCATAGTTTTATTTTGAAACAGAGTCCTGCTAGGTTGATGAGAATCTCACTACTTGCTGAGGCTGTCTTTGAACCTTCAATCCTCCTGTCTCGGCCTCCCAAATACTGGGATTATAGGCATGCTCCATGCCTAGCAATGTACTTTTTTTTTTTTTTTTTTTTTTGCGGTACTGGGGATTGAACTCAGGGGCATTCTACCTCCGAGCTACTCCCCCAGCCCTATTTTTTATTCTTTATTTTGAAACCGAGTCTCACTAAGTTGCGGAGTGCCTCACTAGGTAGCTGAGGCTGGCCGCGAACCCGGATCCTCCGGTCTCAGCCTCCCGAATGCTGGGATTACAAGCGTGCGCCACCACGCCCGGCTCAATGTACTTTTTTTAAATACACATGTTTAGCATAAGAAATTATTTCTTCTAAACATGTAATATGGATAAAATCAAATGATGTAATTAGCACCTCAAGTTAATTGAGGAAAGTCTTTATCAGTTTATTTTAGGTTCAGTCAGTTGTTTTTGGAGATAGCAGGACGCCCTCACTAAATTAGTTACCATCTCAGCTGGATTTCTATCCTTGTCTCACAATACTTGTGCACATGGTAGCTATGGTTGTTGTTGCCATTATTAGTATTCCCCAAGAAACGCTAAGAGATATATGGAGGGGATCATTCTCTTGCAGTCCCTTGACATAGCTTTTGAAAAGTCTACTCCAGGTTAAAGATCTTTTTTGATCCTCAGCAGTTTAGTAAGACCCTGTGTCAAAATGAAAAATAAAATAGGGGATGGTTGTGGTGGCACACACTTGTAATCCCAGTACTTAGGAGGCCAAGACGGGAGGATTGCAGGTTTGCAGTCATCCTTGGCTACTTAGTGAGACCCTGTTTCAAAGTAAAGAATAAAAAACAGGGCTGGGGGTGTAGCTCAGAGGTAGAATGCCCCTGGGTTCAATCCCTAGTACCATAAAAAGAAAGAGAGAAAGGAAGGAAGGAAGAGAAAATAGGGCTGGGGATATAGCTTAAAGGTAGAATACACCTGGGTTCAAACCAGTACCAAAAAAAAAAAATCTTTTCTGATTTGCACAGAAAGACACCTGGCTGACACTCCCCCCCACCCCCAAAAAACCCAAAAAAACAAGAAAGAAAGAAAAGAAAAAGTACATTGAGAGGTGGGTGAGAGAAAGGGAAGATAAACCTAGGGTATGAAAACCCAGGAAGGAGAGACTGTGGTCATCTTATTTTTATAGATTGTTAAATTCAAGGTGACTATTTGGAACTTTGATGTAAATAGGAATCCACATGATTATGGAAAAGGTTCAAAACTCAGGCTACGAAAATTCCCACACACTCCAAAAACCTTGTATAGAATAAATACAGTTCATGTTTTCTTTCTTTCTTTTTTTTTGTGGTACTGGGGATTGAACTCAGGGGCATTCTACCTCCAAGCTACACCTCCAGCCCTGTTTTTTATTCTTTATTTTGAAACCGAGTCTCACTAAGTTGTGGAGTACCTTACTAGGTAGCTGAGGCTGGCCGCGAACCCGGATCCTTTGGTCTCAGCCTCCCGAATGCTGGGATTATAAGTGCGCGCCACCACGCCCGGCTTCATGTTTTCTTTTTTTGTGGTATTGGGGATTGAACCCAGGGGCATTCTACCTCTAAGATATACCCCCAGCCCTATTTTTTATTCTTTATTTTGAAACAGGGTCTCACTAAGTTGTGGAGGGCCTCACTAAATAGCTGAGGCTGCCGCAAACCTGGATCCTCCGGTCTCAGCCTCCCAAGTACTGGGATTACAAGCGTGCACCACCACGCCCGGCTCCAGTTCATGTTTTCTTGGCAAAGAGCAGAGCTGTTAAAGTTAGGTAACCATGCTGGATGTGGTGATGCATGCCTGTAATCCCAGTACTTGGGGGGCTGAGACAGGAGCATTGCAGGTTCAAAGATACCCTCAGCAATTTAGGAAGACCCTTAGCAACTTAGCAAGACCCTGTTTCAAAATTAAAAATAAAAAGGGCTTCAGGGTGTAGCTTGGAGGTAGAATGTTCCTGGGTTCAATCACCAGTACAAAAAAAATAAAATAAAAAAGCTAACCAGGAGGCTGCTGAAATTCCATGTCCAAGGACTCTGGCCACATTAGAAACTTTTTAAATTTCTAATGTGCACCACCATTGCTGGCTTATTTATTTATTTTTTGAAACATGGTCTCACCAAGTTGCTCAGGGTATTGCTAAGTTGCTGAGGCTGGCCTCAAACCTGTGATCCTCCTATCTCAGCCTTTCAAGTACTGAGATTACAGGTGTGCACCACCATGTTTGGGTGGTGATGCAGAAACTGTGAGAGAGATCCAGCAAGCCCTCCAGGTGCTTTGGGGCACACTAAGTTTTGAGAACTACTGCTTTCGACTGAGCCAGTCAGAACTGGTGGAATACAGCTACTTATGTAAGAGTCAGTGGAGTAAGGAAGTGGAGAGGGAGAGCGAGCATGAGAGCGACAAGTGTGTGCACTAAAGAAGGTGGTATCCACTCTACTCATGGGCACCTCTATGGCACAGCTAAGGTACTTCTTATCTGTGGCCCAAATGAGGTAATGCGGTAAGACTTGCCAGGGTAAAAGGAGCACCAGGAGAGAGCATCGACAGCCCTACAAGAAGCTTCGTGGTTTTCAGGAGAAATGGCTGAGTAAGGGCTAATGGGGCACAGAGGTCAATGGGGGGCTGGGTCAATGTCTGCCCACAAGAGGAGGCTGGGTCTCTCTCCCCGCACAGGCCTGTTGTGTACAAAGTTTCCCGATCCTCATTTAAAATGTCTACTGTTCTAGAGGCACGGAGAGAATGAAAAGTGGAAGTGGGTACGAGGGAAGGGACTTGTAAGAAAGTGGGCCGAAGCAGGACCATTACTGGATTTAGTAAACAGGACCATGCCATCCAGGTGTGGTGGCACAAGCCTGTAATCCTAGTACTTGGGAGGATCGCAGGTTTGAGGACAATCTCAGTAGGTAGTGCAACTCTTATCAATCTGGCGAGACCCTGTTTCAAAATAAAAATAAAATAGGACTGGGGGTGTAGTTGGAGATATATGACTCTGGGTTCAATCCTTAATACCAAAACCAAAATCAAATAAAAAACCCAGAACCACTCCAGGACTGACGATTACGCAGATGGAGTCTCCTCAAAAGTCACTAGTCCAGGTACTGTGAAACAGTGGTTGCATTATCATCATGGCCACCGTTACCCCACCACCACTGTCATCAACACCACCATCACCGTCAAGCTACAGGTGACCAAGCAGTCTCCCAAATGCTGAGTAGCATGCTAAGAATCATATCTTACTTCTCCTTCTCTGAACAACCCTGCAGGCTAGATGGTATTATATCAGTGTACAGATAAGGAAACTGAAGCTCAGAGAAGATAAGTAGCAGGTCTAATATTAGACAGGTAATAAAAGCTAAAATAAGATTTTTCCTTCAGGTTTGACTTCCCCCTTTATCTGTCATTGATGATATTACTTCCCAACTAACTTTCTTTCTTCCTTTTTTTTTTTTTTTTGTGGTACTGAGGATTGAACCCAGGGGCATTCTACCTCTGGGCTACACCCCCAGCCCTATTTTTTATTCCTTATTATTATTATTTTTTTTGCGGTACTGTGGATTGAACTCAGGGGCATTCTACCTCTGAGCTATACCCCCAGCCCTAATTTTTATTCTTTATTTTGAAACCGGGTCTCACTAAGTTGCGGAGGGCCTCACTAGGTAGCTGAGGCTGGCCTTGAACCTGTGATCCTCTTGTCTCAGCCCCCCAAGTACTGGGATTATAGGCGCGTACCACTACGTCCCGCTCAATAATCTTCCTTTTACTGGTTCCAAAGTCTAGAATTTCCTCACTGGTCTTTTATCTGACCCTAGTCCTATCTCTGTGACTCTATGGGAAAGATCTAATCTTCTTTGACACTGTTTCTCCTTTGAATATTTATACAGAGTTCTATGAATCCTCAATTTCTGCAACTAAAAAGCCTGGGCCCCTTTTACTCTTCATTTTCTTTCCTAGAAAGGCAGAGCTCTGAAGATCCATACTGTTAAACATCTGCATCTCATAGGACTCTGGGATATTTTTCTTAATGTTGCTAAGATTTTTTTTATGCTGTAGCGTTTATGCAACTACAGGTACAGATGTAAGTCATAACCCCATTATTCCTCAATTGTGCCAGAAAGCAGAAAGGTCAGAGACTACTGGACTCTCAGGGCTGAAGTGGATCCCTCTTCTGATATTTCCAAGATTAAGCTCTCTCTGGAGAATGAAATGAGCTGTGTGCCAGAAATTCAGATGCACTTTTAGAAATGTCAGCTGAGGCCCACAGTGCTTGGGTGGAAAACCGACCTGAAGAATCATACTTCGATAGTCCAGAGAGGCTCCCAAGCCCTTGCAAAACTAGTGGCAACTTTGCCCAGGTGATGGCACTCTTACCCTGCAGCACCCTGGTCTGGGACCTTGAGGAAATCCAGGCTCTCTGGTGTCTGTGACACTCGGTCAGAGCCTGTGGACTGCTGGCGCGGCAAGGGCGGGCGGGCCATGGAGGTGTACAGGCTTTTCTGATTGGACCTCTGGTTCCCAGGAGCCTGGGGAGGTGGCACAAACTGGTTTTTGATGATGCCATTCTGATGATATCCTGGGAGAAAAGAGAAGAAGACAAAGCTTGAATTTTCTGATCTTGGCCAAAAGGCGCTCTGCATTTCTTCCAGCTACAAGCCAGGAGCAAGTGACTTAACATTCTAGCTTCCTTATCTGAAAAAAATGGACAGCATTGCTGCTTGTGCATTGTATTAGAGTGAACACATTTTTTTTCCCCCTTCCAGCTTTAATGAACTTTAAATATCAAATAAAACTGTATAAGCCAGATACGGTGGTGCACAACTGTAATCCCAGTACTTGGGAGGCTGAGATAGGAGGATTGCAGGTTTGAGAACAACCTCAACAACTTAGTGAGACTCTGTCGTAAAATGAAAAATAGGGCTGGGGGTATAGCTAGGAAGTAGAGTGCCTCTGGATACAATCCCTAGTACCAAAGATAAACAAAATAAAATTGTATATACTTAAGGTACACAACATGATAGAACTAATAAATTGCCCAGGAAGGAAGTGCCCAGAACACTCAGCACAAGCAGGTAGAATTTGACAATAGAATATCCAGATGGTCAGCATTTCAAAACCCACAGTTAGGAAAGGTGCACGTGCAGCTGGCCAGCATGGCACTTTCTTGGGTCTGAGAAAAAGGATGAGGTTATGAATCAAGAGGGCAAACAGGAGCTGGGCATGGTGGTGCACGCTTGTAATCCCAGTACTTGGGAGGCTGAAACAGGATGATCGCAGGTTCACAGCCAGCCTCAGCTATTTAGTGAGGCCCTCCACAACATAGTGAGACCCTGTTTCAAAAATAAAGAATAAGCCGGGCGTGGTAGCGCACGCCTGTAATCCCAGCATTTGGGAGGCTAAGACCGGAGGATCCGGGTTCACAGCCAGTCTCAGCTACCTAGTGAGGCACTCCGCAACTTAGTGAGATCCTGTTTCAAAATAAAGAATAAAAAATAGGGCTGGGGGTATACCTCAGAGGTAGAAAGCCCCTGAGTTCAATCCCCAGTACCGAAAAAAAAAAAAAAAAAAAAGAATAAAAAATGGGGCTGGGGGTGTAGCTCAGAGGTAGAATGTCCCCTAGGTTCAATCCCCAGTACTGCAAAAAAAAAAAAAAAAAAAAGAAAAAAAAGAAAAAAAGGGCAAGCAGGCAGCTGTTTGTACATCTGGATGCCCATTAGCAACGGGTGGGTCCTGGGTGTCCTTGGCAGGAGCCTGCATAGAACATTCCACACAGGTAGGGGAAAGTGGCCACCCAGTCCATCAACCCAGATGGAGCCTGCTCTCTCTGACACATAGCAGATTCTAGTCAAGATCACAAAAGCCACACTAGCTGGTAGGTAATGGATGGATTATGGTGGTGGGTTCTAAGTTACAAGCCTGGCTGAAAGGGATGCTATCATTCCATGCCATATATGAAGAAACCATATCTCTTCTCACACTGACAGATTTGGGCAGAGGGAAGGAGAACAAGACTCCCTGTCTGCTTCGGTAAGCTGCACTGCAGGACCTCTCCCAACCAGAGCCAGAGAAGTCTCTGGTGCCCGTGGACTGGCCCTTCATTTATAGAGGGTTTAGGACCCCAGTGAGATAACTGACCGTTCAGAGTGTCAGTCCCTTCATTAAAGAAGAGACTAGCTGGGCGTGCTGGCGCACACTTACTTGGGAGGCTGAGACAGGAGGATCGCAGTTTGAAGCCAGCCTCAGCTACTTAGTGAGACTCTCAGCAACTTAGTGAAACCCTGTTTCCAAATAAAATATAAAATAGGTCTGGGGGTATAGCCCAGAGATAGAATGCCCCTGGGTTCCATCTCCAGTACCAAAAAAAAAAGGAGACTGACACATTATGATGTAATACACCAATAAAAAGCACATGGGGGGAGGGAGGAAGAAGAATCCACCCAGTCACTCCAGCTGACGTGTACCCCTGTGTCTCTACCCTCTTCTTATTGCATGAGTGGCTTTTCCTCCCCAGGAATAACAGGTGGAGTTCCTGCCTTTTGGGGGGTGGGGAGAGTAACTGGGAATTGAATCCAGGAGCATTCTACCTCTAGGCTATCTCCCCAGACCTATTTTATTTTTTATTTTAAAACAGGGTCCTGAGCCAGGCGCGGTGGCGCACGCTTGTAATCCCAGCATTTGGGAGGCTGAGACCAGAGGATCCGGGTTCGTGGCCAGCCTCAGCTACCTAATGAGGCCCTCCGCAACTTAGTGAGACTCGGTTTCAAAATAAAGAATAAAAAAAAAAAATAGGGCTGGGGGTATAGCTCGGAGGTAGAATGCCCCTGAGTTCAATCCCCAGTACCGCAAAAATAAATAAATAAATAAATAAATAAATAAATAAATAAATAAATAAATAAATAAATAAAAATAAAAACCTGGTCCTTCACTTTCACATATAGTTTGAGAAATATTGATCTAATGGGTTCAGGTCCAATTGCTCATCTGACTGATGAAGAAACTATGACTTGGAGAGGTTGAGAGCACTACTTAGGAGGCTGAGACAAGAGGATCACAAGTTTGAGGCTAGCCTGGGGCATTTTAGTGAGACCCACTCTCAAAATTTAAGAAAGGACTGGCGATGTACCTCTGCGGCAGAGCAACCCTGAGTTTGATCCCCTATACAAAGAGAGAGAGAGAGAGAGAGAGAGAGAGAGAGAGAGAGAGAGAGAGAGAGAGAGAAGGGAGAGAGAGAGAGAGAGAGAGAAGGGTTTGGGAGTCATGCTCAAGGTTAGATGCACTGTGGCCTGATTTGGCAAAACTAGCTGAGTTAAAGGAGGGCTCCAGAGGGACATGGTGGTGCACTCCTGTAATCCCAGTACTCAGGAGGCTGAGACAGGATGGTCGCAGGTTTAAGGCTGTTTGCAACTTATTGAGACACTATTTCAAAGTAAAAAAAATAAGCTGGGCATGGTGGCGCATGCTTGTAATCCTAGCATTTGGGATTACAAACTGAGACCAGAGGATCCGGGTTCTCGGCCAGCCTCAGCTACATAGTGAGGTACTCCGCAACTTAGAGAGACCCTGTTTCAAAATAAAGAATAAAAAATAGGACTGGGGGTGTAGCTTGGAGGCAGAATGCCCCTGAGTTCAATCCCCAGAACAACAACAGCAACAACAACAACAACAACAACAACAACAAAAACAAAATAAAAAAATAAAATAAAATAGGGCTGGGGGTATAGCTCAGAGGTAGAATGTCCTTGGGTTCAATCCCTAGTACCAAAATAAATAAATAAATAAATAAATAAATAAATAAATAAATAAATAAATAAATGAGGGTTACAGGTGGTCCTGACTAGAACACTACCCTGGGGCCAGTGCTTAAGTAGCAATATAATACTAACATTGTTTCTCTTAGGTTCCATCCAGCTTGATAAAAGAGGGCAGGAGTGGCAGCTGCACAGATGCAGGGCAGAGACTCTAAACAGGATGAGCGGTAGTTTCTCATTGCTGGGCACCAAGCGGTGAGAGGCCAGAGCAGGAGAGGAAGGCTTTGGACTGCTTATCTTGGCCATTGGTACAAATGAGATTCTCCGGTCTGGGATGATGTGAGCTGAATGTGGCCCCAAAATGACCCTTTCAGACCCAGAATCCTACACTGATTAATACCAAACACTCTGGGAACAGCTTTTTACACACTGAACTTTGTGAGTGATGGAGAAACATTTGCCAATTTTGAAAGTGTTCTTCAAGGGCTGGGGTGTAGCCCAGTGGTAAAGCATTTGATTAGCGTGCATGAGGCCCTGTGCTCAGTTTCCAGCACTCCAAAAATAAGTGCTCTTGAAACAATAAGCAAATTTGTAAGGGCAAGAAGGCTTAAAGTTACTCAAGTTTAAAGTTTACTGATCTATAAATTATATTTTTATTATTTAAAAAATGAGAAATATGAGCCGGGCGTGGTGGCGCACGCTTGTAATCCCAGCATTCGGGAGGCTGAGACCGGAGGATCCGGGTTCGCGGCCAGCCTCAGCTACCTAGTGAGGCACTCCGCAACTTAGTGAGACCCGGTTTCAAAATAAAGAATAAAAAATAAGGCTGGGGGTGTAGCTCGGAGGTAGAATGCCCCTGGGTTCTATCCCCAGTACTGCAAAAAAAAAAAAAAAAAAAAAAAAGAGAAATATGAAATAAGGGCCAAAAAAGGGTTTTGTAGCCAATTTGTAATTCCTCCAGATGTTATTTCATTTTGGGGAACAGGTCTGCTGATCCTAGCTGACTAAGAAATGACTAAGAAATGGATTTTTTTTTTCTTTTGTGGTACTGGGGGTTGAATTCAGGGGCAGTCTACCTCCGAGTTATACCCCCGGCCCTATTTTTTATTCCTTATTTTGAAACAAGGTCTCACTAAGTTGCAGAGTGCCTCACTAGGTAGCTGAGGCTGGCTGCGAACCCGGATTCTCTGGTCTCAGCCTCCCAAATGCTGGGATTACAAGCGTGCGCCACCACGCCCGGCTTAAGAAATGGATTTTTCGACTCCTTCACTCGTTACAAAACATCACAGTGGTCTCTGCTGGAGTAGGGTAGTGGTGGTGGGGTGATATGATTTCCCACATACTCCCTTTCCCATGAAGGCAGCGTTTTTTTGTAGTTGTTGTTTAATTAGGTATTGAACCCAGGGGCATTCTACCCATGAGCTACACCCCTCCAGCCCTTCTTATTTTTTTATTTTGAACAGGGTCTTGCTAAGTTTCTGAGGCTGGCCTTGAACCTGTGATCCTCCTGTCTCAACCTTCCAAGTACTGTGATTACAAGTATGTGCCACCACACGTGGCGAAAGGTAGCATCCTATGTCTTAAAACTGACAATGTTCTGCTTAGCACAGAAGAGGGCAATGTAGCTAGGCAATGAAATCCAGATTGGCTTCTCTGCCACAATTCAGGGTCTTATTTTCCTGAATTTTTGGGTCACCAGTAGGGCCACTGCATTGGTAGGAGCACATCTGGCACAGAAATGGCCTATGGCTGGTAAATATGTGTGCATTTGTTTGGTAATGCACTTCTTCCTGAAGTTATTGGTCCCAGATATAGCAGTCCCAGCCTCTGGCACATGCTGAGCTTACCTGGGGGAGGAGGGGCAGCTCTCATTGGATAGTTGGCATTTTGAGTCCCACTGGAATGACCTCTGCTTTGGATAGTGTTTCTTCTGGTAGGCCCTGAAATAAACAAGCAAGACAAAGTTAAAATCAGTAGTGCTGCTTGGTTTTATGACTCCAGATAGTTCTTTGCTTATAGAAAACTTTTGAGAAGTTTGGAGTGCAGGTCTTGGCTGGATCTGCAGGGGACTGGCTGCTGTGGAGAAGGGACACGGGATGGAAGTCCTATGCCAGGCGCTCCTGGAGGAAAGGGCTGGAGGACAGTTTACAGGAAATGTGACAGAGACTTTTATAGACTTTTTTTTTTTCTTGTGGTACTGGAGATTGAACCCAGAGGCATTCTACCTTCAAGCTACACCCCCAGCCCGATTTTATTTCTTATTTGGAAACAGGGTCTTGCTAGGTTGATGAGAGTCTCACTACTTCCTGAGGCTGTACTTTTTTTTTTTTTTTTTTTTTTTTGCAGTACTGGGGATTGAACTCAGGGGCATTATATCTCCGAGCTATACCCCCAGCCCTATTTTTTATTCTTTATTTTGAAATCGAGTACTAAGTTGCGAAGTGCCTCACTAGGTAGCTGAGTGCTGGCCTCGAACCCAGATCCTCCGGTCTCAGCCTCCCGAATGCTGGGATTACAAGCGTGCGCCACCACGCCCGGCTCTTGAGGCTGTACTTGAACCTGCAATCCTACTGTCTCAGCCTCCCAAGTACTGGGATTACAGGAGTGAGCCACCACGTCCCACTTGTAACTTTTGAAAGAGACAGATGGAACGTACCAATACTTGCACTCTTGTTCTCAACTGCACAGAAGCTCAGCATGTGAGCGCCATGCAGCACTGTCACCAGCAAGGAGCACACTGCAGTACGCATTGCACATCTGCCTATGTCAAGAGTCTTTCATACAAGAACCCATGTTCTACAGTCTTCCCATTATGCACAGAGACCACAAAGTATAGAAGCAGATTTATATCCTTGGCACAGACCTGAAGGAATAAAAAAACAAGCTGGTGCTAATGCAGCATCATCATGAGCCACGATTAAGGCTGGGGCAGCAGGGCCAGATGGGATCTCCGTAGAAATCCCTGACTAGAGGATAAATAATAAATAAGGTCTAAACTGGAACACGAAGGAGGGTAGGGTAGAACCAGAGTGAAGAGGGGTACAGAAGGAATTTCTTATAAAGAGAAAAGCTGAAGAACAGAGAAGGGTAGAAACTGACAAGGTGTGTGGAAAATAAAGGGTGAAGTGGCCCGGAGGGGGTTCCCAGCTCATTACCTAGACCTCACTCCTATCAAGATGGAGTGACCATTCTAGACAGCGTTCTGCCCTGGGGCTTGCTGGATACCGCTCACATGTATCCTGCTGGTTATTTGCAGCCCTGCTCTGTCCTCTGGAGTCTGACACTATTCCAGCTGGGTTTGGCCAGTCGGGGTACTAGCAGCAGAATGGATGGTGAGGAGCCACAGGCTGGGTGCTGAGTCAGCCTGCTCCTGGTCTGCATGCACTCCTCAGCTCAACTCTGCTCACACTGCCATTTCAGGCTTGGGTACAACAATGGTTTTTCTTTTCCCTGGGACCCTGCTATCTTCCCTGAACCCTGACCTCATCTTTTCATTTAAAAGGCTCTTCAAAAATCTCATCAAAATGTGCTGTTTTCTGCAAGTAGCAAGTATACCCAGACACACCAACATTTTCCAAGTGGCCGTGCACATATGAAGGTATGATAGTATTTATCTGTATTGTATTAGTATGTCAACAGCACATGCCAATGCATACGTACCTTGTAGATAACTTGATAAAGTTTTGTGTATGGCATACTCTTCATTGACCACATGCATAGGCTAACTTTTAGAAAAATACATATACATGTGAATGTTTAGCATATATTATCCGTGTGTGTGTGTGTGTGTGTGTGTGTGTGTGTGTGTGTGTGTGTTCTACTGGGGATAGAACCCAGGGGTGCTGCTCAGTGGTAACTGAACTATATCCCCAATCCTTTTTATTTTTTATTTTGAGAGTCTTGCTAAGTTGTCCAGGCTGGCCTCAAACTTGCAATCATCCTGCTGCAGCCTGTAAGTACTCTGGAATTGCAGGTGTGTGATACCATGCCTGGCCATATTTGATTATTCTATGTTGTGAATTATAAACTTACAAAGTATCTTTTTTCCTTATTGGTATTGGGGATTGAACCCAGGGGTGTTCTACTTCTTCAGCTATACTCTCAACCCTTTTTATTTTGAAACAGGGTCTCACCAGGTTTCTGAGGCTGGTCTTGAACCTATGATTCTCCTGCCTCAGCTTCCCAAGTATGGGATTACAGGCTTGAGTCACCATGCCTGGCTTATGAGTATCAATTATAAATGGGAAAAGAATCAAAGGTCAGTGAAAGAGTTACAGTGGGGCTTGAGGAAGTCATGTATATGTGTGCATGTGTGTCTTCTAATGAAGCACTCTAAAATAAAGAAAGATATCCTGCCAGGTGTGGTGGTGCATCATTGAGAAAGATTAAAACTGCCTGTTTTCCCTGATGTTGCTTTAGTTTGAAAGGTCCCATCTGATGAGGATCCTAAAATGGTAGGTGTAACTGATTCTGCCCCCAAGCCGAGCATTCATCAGCATCTGGTGAGAAGAACTAGGTATGAGCTTTGCCTATGCCAGAGGGCTGCAGGACACTTACGGGAGTTCTTGGGCAGCCCGGGTCCGATGCTGACCTGCAGCACTTTGTTGCTGGGCTTGAGGATGGCCAGGTCACCGAAGCCTTGGTGGAACTGCACCTGTCGGGAGCCTCCTGCGCTCCAGGGACCCCAGTTCTCCTTTTTCAACTTCAATTCAAGCCTGCGACAAGCACAGTTGTTGGAATTAACAAGTTGGAATCAAACAGGGAGAAAACAGTGCTCCTAGTAGATGCCTCGTGGAGTTCTGTGCTAGGAAAGCATGTTATAAAAACCCAGCAAGACCAGGCAGTCTCAATCAGCTGCAGGATGGGCACAGCATTCATTGATGACCGTTGCACCAGGAGAAAAGGCATATGGTGCCTGGCACCTGTGAGAACCCAGCTGGAGAGGGAGGTACCCCATTAAAGTGACAATGACACTCTGTCAGATGGTCTCAGGAAGGGGACAACTTTTAGGCCACACCCACTGTGCCGTGTAGTACTTCCAGCTATTTTCCCTGGGTCTGTGTTCTTGGAGGTCTGAGATAGATGCCAGACACAGAACCCTAAAGATTCCTTAGCATACGATGACTCCTACTTAATTAATTCTATTCTGCCACCATCACTCCCCACCCAGAATAAATGCTAGCAACCAAAACTTATCCTCAATCAGTTTGAATTTTCCCATATTGCCTACATGTCTACATTGTGCAATTCAGTTTGCTGTTTTTTTTTTTTTTCTTTGCAGTACTGGGGATTGAACCCAGAGGCATTCTACCTCTGAGCTACATCCCCAGCCCTATTTTTTTTTCTTTATTTTGGAGTAAGGTCCCACTAAGTTGCGGAGAGCCTCACTAATTAGCTGAGGCTGGCTGCAAACCTGTGATCCTCCTGCCTCAGCTTCCCAAGGACTGGGATTACAAGCATGCACGACCATGCTCAGCTCAGTGTCTTATTTAATTTATATTTTCTCATGTTATGAGAAAGAAAAATACTCATTTCAAGTGGCTGCCTATTATAAATAAGTCTCTCCCATCATGATTTGTAATGGCCTTATTCTTGTGAGCAAGAAGAGATGGAGGATATTCCCATATAGATGAGGAAATTTAAGAAGAAAAAAAGTAACCCTCACTCTGCAGATATGAGATTAGAAGCTCAACAGTATTAGACCATGTTGCCAAAACAAGACCCAAGACACTGGCAACCCACTGTCCCCAAATGCTGACCAACAGCTTTTATTATCATTAATTAGGGGAATTTAAGCCCCCATTCTAATCATTTTTGTCTGCTTCCAGCCTGACTCTATCTGCTTTGCTAAATAAAATACTCTCTTAGGGGTGATACTTAGAAATCTGCCTTTCCCTGCCTCATTTGGGTGATCTTTGTCTAAATGATAAACCATACCACTGTATGAAGTCATTATTTCATAGAAGTGCAAAAATGACCTTTGTCAAGTCTGCGATAAAGATCCAGGCTATCTGCAGCAGGGAAGATTCCACAGGGAAGCTGAGGTCCCTGGGTGGGGCTTGCTGAGGCTGCAGGAGCCAGTTGGACCCCATACGCTACCCCAGAGGTCACCCTTCACCTCAGCTGGGACCCCAGAGTGGGATCAAGGTCCCTCTCACTTTTACTCACAAGTTTGGATCCCAGATCCTGACTTACGTGTTGCTGAATTTCAGAGGTAGTTGCTTCTGGGTCTTTTCCTCATAACGCTTTGCTAAGAGGCTTAAGAATTCAGTTTTGAAGACAGATTCAAGCAAACTATCATATTCTTGCTCATGGAGAATAAAAATGTCATCCTGCATGGTACTGTGAAGAGATTGGACAATCTTAATGAAAACTGCACTTTTGTTTATTTTGTCATCCTCATTGTTATCATTATTAGTAGGTGCTGGGAATCAAACCCAGAGCCTTGTGCATGCTGAGCATGTGCTCCACTACTGAGCTATACCCCAGCCCGTTACTCTATTTTTTTTTTTACTCATTTTATTATCCTGTAAGACAGTGCTGTGCTCTCTTTCTTTTATAATCTTTAAAAGAAATGTAACAATGAATTATATAATAAACCAATGAAATCTGTTTTCAAAGGAAATTTATAGCCTATCAAGGGCATAATCAAAATATTTCTTCAACGTGATTTTTTTGAATCAAGAATTTAAGGATAGGCCAGGTGCAGTGGCGCACTCCTGTAACCCCAGTACTTGAGAGGCTGAGAGAAGAATCTCAGGTTTGAGGCCAGCCTCAGCAACTTAGCAAGACTCTCAGCAACCTAGTGAGACCCTGTTTCAAAATAAAAAGGGCTGATGGTATAGGTCAGAGGTAGAATGCCCTGGGTTCAATCCCCAGTACCAAAAGAAAAAAAAAAAATTAAGACCATTTAGACCACACTTTAAAAATTATATTATGTTTAAGCCGGGCATGGTGGCGCACGCTTGTAATCCCAGCATTCGGGAGGCTGAGACCTGAGGATCCGGGTTCGAGGCCAGCCTCAGCTACCTAGTGAGGCACTCCACAACTTAGTGAGACTCGGTTTCTAAATAAAGAATAAAAAAAAAATAAATAAATAAAAATAAAAAAAAAATAAAAATTATATTATGTTTAAACTCAACTTCTATGTTCTTAAGATCATAAAAATTCCAGAATGTTACGAATAGAATGTTGTTGAAAATGTACAGTTCCATGTGAGGTTCCAAGTTAGTAGAATTTATTAGAAGCTTGGTTGTCAAACAGGAATCCAGCATCCTGGATTTTCTATGTACTTATTAAGAACCTTCAGGCAACCAAGGCTTTGTTTCCACTACATGGCTAGCGCTACTGGAATGTACAGACACGTCAAAGTACAGAGATGGATGAGGTGTATAGCAGCAAGTGGGTGCAGATCATCACCTTAGGCTAACGAGTTTTGCTGGACAAAGGAAGAATACACCTTTGAGAGAATTGCAAGTTTGAGTAGGATAGGACTCTGAGGAACTCTGAGCGGGTCAGGAGCTGGGGAGAAAGGAGGTGCAAGACTGAGGCAAACCCAGGTCTGGCTAGAGTTTGTGAGAAGCAGCAACACATACACAGTTGAGAGCCGGGCGTGGTGGCGCATGCTTGTAATCCCAGCATTTGGAGGATCTGGGTTCGAGGCCAGCCTCAGCTACCTAGTGAGGCACTCCGCAATTTAATGAGACCCGGTTTCAAAATAAAGAATAAAAAATAGGGCTGGGGGTATAGCTTGGAGGTAGAATGCCCCTGAGTTCAATCCCTGGTACCACACACACACACACACACACACAAAAAAAAAAAAAAAAACAAAAAACAAAAAAACCCCACATACACAGTTGAGAATTTTTACTATCTAGCTTTTAGCTGGCTCCCCAAAGGCTGCATAATAGACATGTTTACAAGTATTGCCAAACACCACTGACAAATAACTTAGATAATCTGTTAAAGAATGACATTTCATTAGAGATTGGGTTTTTCCAGGTATTAAAAACAAATTAGGTGAATTGACCATGGTAATATTTTCTAAGCACAGTCTTTCCACATGCAGGAAATGTCAGATAATGGTTCCTTTAGTGACCAGAGACAAGCTGTATGACACAGGGGCTGGGCTGTTCTTGGGGCTCCTGGTACCACTGCACCAGTAAGGTTACCACAGTTGTGACAAAGTCGGGGGTTTAGTGTATTATATGGAATCTGTAGTGTAGAGCCTCTTTGAGAACTTGACCCATTTATTTATTTATTTATTTATTTATTTATTTATTTATTTATTTATTTGTTTGTTTATTGTGATTCTGGGGATTTAACCCAGAGCATTCTACCTCCAAGCTACATCCCCAATCCTATTTTATTTGGAAACAGGGTCTCACTAAGTGCAAGAGCCAAACTATTCCCTGGCACCTCTTTTTTAAGGTCACTACCTTCCAAAGGCCCTGCCTCTTAATACTATCACATTAATCATTACGTTTCAACCTATAATTCAGGGGGTGAGGGGAACACAAGGAGACCGCAGCAGAGGCCGTGGCTCCAGCCATTGGCTCAATCAGCCATAGGTCCCTAGCTATGCCTCAGCCCAGAGGGAAAAGGTTCCTGACCAGCCAAGGATAGTACACCAAGGATTTCTACCCGAAGAAGGCCTGTGGTTCCAAGGATGGCCCATTCCTATTTTGTTATATTCACAGGACTGAACAGAGTAGGCATAGTTTAAATGAGTCAAGTTCACAAGTTCACTGGGTGTGGTGGTGCATACCTATAATCCCAGTACTTGCAAGGCTGAGGCAGGAAGATCACAGGTTCAAGGACAGTCTTAGCAACTAGTGAGGCCCTCTGTTTCAAAACAAAAAATAAAAAAGGGCTGGGGATGTAGCTTGGAGATAGAATGCCCCTAGGTTCAATCCTGAGGGGGGGTGGGAAGAATCCTGAAATTGCTACTACCATGCTTCTTGTCTATTCTAGTGATACTAAGATACAGGGTTACTGTTTTTTTTTTTTTTTGCGGTACTGGGGATTGAACCCAGGGACATTCTACCTCCGAGCTACACCCCCAGCCCTATTTTTTTATTCTTTTTGAAACAGGGTATCACTAAGTTGTGGAGTGCCTCACTAGGTAGCTGAGGCTGGCCTTGAACCCAGATCCTCCAGTCTCAGCTTCCCAAATGCTGGGATTACAAGCGTGTGCCACCACGCCCGGCTACACTTCTTCTTTTTAAAGGTATAACCAGGTAATCCCAGTACTTGGGAAGCTGAGACAGGAGGATTGCAGGTTCAAGGGCAACCTCAGCAACTTAGCAAGACCCTGTTTCAAAATTTAAAAAGGGCTGAGGGTATAGCTCAGAGATAAAAATGCCTCTGGGCTCAATCCTCAATACCAAAAATGAATAAATAAACGCATAAACAAATGTATACCCAGGTAGTCCATACAAGTCTTCTGGTCATTCCCCATTGGCCAGAGCCATGTGATATGTTTATACCTAGCTGTAAGGAAGCCTGGGCAATCTTTGGGCACTCTGGTGGATATTAATTATAAAAAAAGAGAGAGGAATAAATGAGTATGGTGGGATAGCTCACCATTTCCACAAGTAATTCCCAAACTAGGGATTGGAATCTTTTCCAAGAAGTTGAGAATAATGTGGAGGTAAGGCCACAAAGCTGAGCTGGTGCAGGCAGTAGCTAGAGATGAGCAGGAACCTGTGCAGGGAGAGCTGGGGGAGGGGAGAGTCGGCAGAAGGCCTATGACCTGGAAGACTGAGTGCCCATCACGCACCCATGCTATCAGGTGAGGAGGCAAACTATGTGAGGATAGAAATCCACCCCCCTCAGGTGGGTGGGGCTCCAGAAGAGATCTGGAAGGGTGGACATGCTATTCAGAGCTACCTAAAGGTACTACCAGTCTTCCTCCATATTCCAAAATGAGACCTGGCCACCTTCTCCCATAAATTTTTGGCCACATATCATGTTCTCAAGGTCGTGCATATGTCCACGGCTGCTCAGGTCAGTCATCACTAGATGATCTTCTGCCAGTGACGCTAGGCCAGAAAGGACAAATGGTCCAAGTATGCAGGCACATGCCCTCGGTTTTCACATAGTGCAGGCCTATGAGTCACCCCAAATGGGCCCCAGCTGCACAAGCGCTGGGACTAAAGAGGCATGGCTGCCAGCCACTGCAAATTCCCATGCCCTAGTTAACAGAAGCTCAAAGGCTAACCATTAAGGTACGTGCGAGTCTCCTACCACCTGCTCACCTTGGAGGTGTATTTCACATGTGCTACCTTGCCTTCCTCTTGCTTTGTAATTCACCTTTTCCGAACTCATCTGATCTCTGCTGGATTTCTGTTTTCTGGGCTACAGTAACTGCCCTAATCTTAAGTATTGCACCCAAGACCCCAGGATCATTCCATAGTTGACTCTCCTAACATTCCCCCCATCCTCCTGTTTCTCCCAGATGAACTCTGGAATTGTCACCTCAGTTATTGCAATTCAAACTCAAAAGGCAATTAAATAAAAGCTGATCAAAAGAGCTCTCCTAAGTCATTTGGAATTAATGAAAAAGTCCAAGTATCCTAGTACAGGTATAAGATTGTTGCAGATGGGTGTGTGGCACACACCTGTAATCCCAGTACTTGGGAGGCTGAGATAGGAGGATCACAGATTGGAAGTCAGCCTCAGCAGTTTGGTGAGACCCTCAGCAACTTAGCATGACTCTGTTTCTTTTTCTTTTTTTGCAGTACTGGGGATTGAACTCAGGGGCATTCTACCTCCGAGCTATACCCCCAGCCCTATTTTTTATTCTTTATTTTGAAACAGGGTCTCACTAAGTTGCAGAGTGCCTCACTAAGTAGCTGAGGCTGGCCGAGAACCCAGATCTTGCGGGCTCAGCCTCCCAAATGCTGGGATTACAAGTGTGTGCCACCACGCCCAGCTATGACTCTGTTTCAAAATAAAACATAAAAAGGGCTGGAGGCTTAGTTTGGAGGTAGAATGCCCCTGGGTTCAACCCCCAGTACCATACATACATACATACATAAATACAAAAATAGACTATCACAGTAGATCTGCAATGGGAAAGAAGACAATAAAGAGAGCCCCTGGGCAAAGAATGAAACTCCTTCCTGCTTTAGAGGCTTAACTCAAAGCATGGTGACTTGTCTGGACATGTCTAGTTTTCCTGATGGTATTTTCAGGGGCGATTATTCAACAGGATAAAAGGAGCCCAAGAAGAGTAAACTTGAGAGGTTTAATGTGCTTAGATTTATTAGGCATCATTTCCATAGAGAAGAAAAGCACACAGGCCCAAACTTCAGGGTCAATTATCAGTGTGAATCTGGAAATGAGAAGAGATGCATTTGGACACTTTGACTTCAACCATCAAATTCAGAAACCTCTCCCTTCGGTGACCGAGCTACGAGTGTGAATAAAACCATCTTCACCCCAGCTGAGTTTCAGCTCCTTCCCCTCTCCTCGGCCCAGGCTCTTGGGCCTGGAAACAAAGCTTTTAGGTTTATTTATTGTAAAAAGTCAGACTTATCTTTGGACGGCACCCGTCTTATTCATTTTGTGTTCCTAGTCTCTGGTTTGGCTTTCTACTTGCTTTTTATTCCTCATCTTTTTTTTTTTTTTTTTTG